>JAEQBH010008001.1:0-138391 GCA_016808115.1 Tetrastigma voinierianum | reverse complement strand
TTGATATGGATATTTGCCATAAACAATTTGAATGCGGGCATCTGTTACATAAATCATTTGAAAGGCTTGGATGCGCCATTGTAAATGGATTTTGTTAAATATCATCTTTGGGCTTGCGATTTAAGTATCCGCCATGAGATATGATTTGGGTAATTTTGAGTGATTTTAATTGGCATCCGGTTTCAGTTCGGATCATGGCAGATAGAACCAGATAAGGCGTCCTGAGATGTGTAATGGGTTGGTTCAATCATTTAATATAAGCACTTGGGTGGGGAATTACCATACCATGGAAGTCATCATTCTTGGGCTTTGCTCGCCCCATCTGGACCCTCATGTACAAGTTAGGTGCAAGTAGTGACCATTAGGTACACATATGAAGAAAGTCGGATGTGGCTTTGGACCATATTTTGTATATAGTATATTAAACGATCGATTTTATTATCAATTTTGACATAGGTGTTTCATATTAGACTCTTGTAAACATATCACTTTATAGTTTCATGTATGGTATTCAGAGTACATGGTTGAATGGGATCAAGTAATTAGCTATGACTCATGAATGACGTTGTATATTGAGCCGGATCATGGTCATGTGATGTATTATACGGGTTGTATTTTGGATAGAGTTTCCACGTACAGGAGGAGACTCATCCAGATTTCATTAAATTATGGATCAAATAATGGGATATGATGGTGTGGTGTGGGAGTTACCGGCACCCGACTATTATTCGTGGGTTATTCACTAATTGTGACAAGGCCATAGGACAAGAATTATGCGCTTTCTGCTTGTCATAATTCCAAGGTGTTGCAGGGACCAGGTGGAACTTCTGCCAGATATCATTCATAATTACCACCATTACGCTACCCGAAAGTATTTAGGAATGTTAGACCACCCATCTCTCTCATCATGTCATTGCGATTCGCCTTTATTTTCCAACTACCTTTCAGGATTCCAGAATCCCATGTATCTGCTCCATCTCCCCCAATCTACCTTAATGATATTGAAATAATAATGTTAATGTGTTTTGTTGGTAGTGTTGTTTGTTATTATTGCTGTTTGGGCCCCATCGTTGACCTCGTCCCCATATGCGCCGCAATATTCACCACCGCAGTCAGAATCTGATCTTCTGAATTTTCCTAATTATTTCTCAACCTCAGTTTAAACACTTTAAATTTGTCTAGAGCGTCTTATTTTCTTTAATCAAATAAGACCTTATATTAAAAATCTGGTAAGTAGCACTCTCGACATATATGGTAATTGGAATCTGAACCACCAATATCGGTATGAACAATCTCGACAACACCACCTACGACCTCTTTATTTTCTGATCTTGAAAAGTTTTCCTCTAATACAATCCCACGAAACTCCATATCCTTAAAATCAGAGATGGTAATATAGCATTTTTATCAACCTTTCAACTCTTTCTCTTGTTGTATGACCTAACGTTTATGCCACAACATGGAGGTGCTCCTCTTGGTTGTGATCTACCAGATGTTTGCTTTGTGGTATTACTAATGTTGCCATTCAATATTGAGAACCGTTGCATCTCGCGTATTCAACCGCCCTGCGCGATATCTGGTAGAATTAGTGATAACTTGACTTCCGATACAAAATTCATCTGATATCGATTTGTCCAAGGGTGGTAGGAAATCAGTCGCTGGCGAAACGTAATTATGCGCTCAGTATCACTTTCCGATACGGTTCCGCTTGTTTGTGAACACATGAATTGAAAATATAACGCCGACGGTTACCCACTATCAAGCACGAATTGGCAGGTTACTAAATTGGGTTCAAAGCAAAACTGCGTTCAAAGAGTTACCACCCCAGATTTATCTTGCTTTTCAAACCGAAGCGCTATATTTGAATATTATTTTTCCTGACTCTTTGTATAACTGCCGCCAGATTGACTCATTCGCGCCCTGCCATTCTGGTTCGTTTCCTTATCTACATGCTTACCAAAGTCTTTACCCTTGTAAGTATGATGCATGATTTAGGGTTTAGTTGGGGATGAAGAGCTCTTTGTGGCTAGTGGCTAACCCTGCCTCAAATTGTTTCTTGACATCTTATCCGTCAGTTATCAATTATTAAACTTTTCCTTTTTAAAATCTTAAAGCAGTGATCATAAAGTTGGCTAAACTTGGGAGGTAAATTAAAGAGTATAGTTAATGATAAAGCATCATGAATAGGAATCTCAAAGATTTTAACTTATCCCTTAGCAATCATTCTAAAACATGCTCGAACCCCATCAGCACTATTATGAACGCCTGATCAATTTGCTCGTAGAGTTTCACTGCCTCGACATTTAGTAACCTTGCTACCTTTGCTTACATAAGTAATGTATAAGAAATAGGGTGGCGACCATAGTCTGCAGTAAACCCTTCTATATGAGATACTTGGGAATGGTTCACAGTATAACTCTTTCAGTGAAGACATTAAGATGATCCTGCAAAATAATCTTTTAAACCTTGATGCTAGTATCGATGGTCATGTTTTGCTCAGGCGTAAGGCCGTGAATGTGAAACATTCAACAAAATATATATAAGCTTTTCATCTTTTATAATTTATTTTCAATCGGAATTTCTGTCACTCTGTTTTAGTATTATAGAAATTACTATTGTGAAACATTCAACAATTGGTTCATGAACATAATCAGTTTAAGATCTGATGATTAATTCAGAAAGATTAATTAATACTCTATCATAAATACGCTGAATGAAACGTAACATCTGATGCACTCTTTAATATTACGTGTTAAAAGAATTCAAATTTATTAAAAATAATACTTGTATAATGAATGCTTTTCAAAAACCAAAAAACACTCTTATCTTTATGTAATACCACATCTCTAAGAAAATATATAAACATCACCTTTGGTGAGATGAATAAGTATAATAATTAGAGACAAGTCCTTTATAAAATGAAAGAATAATTACATATCCCCTAAATTAAGTCCAGTTTGGTGACACAATTTAAAAATTACAATTATCCTTTAGACGGGAAATCAACATGTCATGAACCCTTACTTTATGAAATCTTTAATTTATATATACAAGTACAAACAACCATTTTATGAGATCTTTAAACAGTATATCGTGTGTGTGTATATACTATATATCAACATTAAATCACAAAAACAACACATATACACATATTTGATCCTTCAAATCTAAAATGTGTTTAAATTTACTGTAGTCAAATAGCGATAACTAAAAGCTGCAAAGCAAACTCAAAATATACTTATACACAGCATGTACAAATTAAAATCTGGGTAAAGATACATGATGGGTCATAAGTAAAGTTTTGTCTATACCCAAAAATAAAATAAGGAAAAGTCTTATCATTATTTTTATCTGAGCCTGATAGGACTCTTTGCAAAAAAAAAAATTACAATAGAATATTGAGAAGAGACCCTTTACCAACCTTATAAACAAACTCTTGATCCATGCCTCCATTATGGCAGCTAAATATGTATTAACCTTATAATGACTCTTGACCCCTCATTGTAATGATAATCAATGTCATTAGACTACACTTAATAAGTGCGATTCTTGTTCCATTCATTGGATCTTATGAAGTTTAGAATACCCATACGTTATCTCCTACAATAAATGTATCCTTTGGTATGTACTTTATAAAACAATTAAAAGTATATCTACCCACTCGTTGAGTCATTACTTATCTAACCTTATGTCAGTCACCGTCGTCAATTTTATTCTTGTATCACTCTCCTGACTTCACTCATATTGGTTCTTGATCCCGATTTCTTCTCCATATTATTTCTCGTATAATTAGACTTTATTTTGCTTTTTCATATTTCTTATCTAAAGGCATATGTTGATGTTTGAACAACAGTGATTTGATATAGTGGTCATGAGGTACTCTCCACCTCATGCTTTTATCCTTTTCAGCATTAGGTGATTACTATCTGATCGGATTCATTTAAAAAACACTGTTGTTAGAACTCAGTCTTTTGATTGGTTTTCCTCTTTTAAACCTATCTTCGTAAACTAAATCAAAATGTTAGGGTTTGTGTAAACTATCAAAAAAAGATTAAATGGATTGTTTCATTCTGTTCTTGATGATTATCATGTTTATGAATAGTGAAAATTTTACTTATTATAAAAAGTAATAATAATATAATAATATGTAACAACAATAATAATAATATATATATATAAGATATTATCTCTTATGGTTTTTACCTAAATGATTGGCGATGGCGCGAATGACCGCACATTTACGGTGAATAATTATTATTGAGGTGTGTGTTTGTAACACTATATGTGGGTTTTGCGGAAGGATAAATCACAGTTTATGGCAAAAGTCTCTCTTACCTGTGCTATCACCAACCCGTGTTGTCAACACAGAGCTCAGACAATCAAAATTAGGAGCTCGAATCGGGAACTGGATATCAGACGATATTACAAAGTCATAAACCGAAAAAAATTTTGTTTCAATTTCATAGTATGAAATTTTTTTCAAACAATTTCGAGTTAAAAGCACGAGAAACTTGGCTACGTATGAAACCAACTTTGAAGCCTAGGTTAAATATCAACTCATCACCAGAAAGATAGAAAGAATATTCTTCTTTTTATATGAATCGGTCAAACTTAACCACGGAATGTTCAGCACAAAACGAAAGAAGAAAAAAAAAAAAAATTGTTTTGTTATTTTGATTTTGAAAAAATTGTTATCAGCTTTAAAACAAACAAAAGAAGTTTATTTCTAAAAAATAAATAAATCATCAGAATTTTCTTTAATGGAGATTTGAACAGCCCACGATGTTAGGTTTGTTTTACTAATTTTATTAAAACAAATTATATTATTATCATCCACTGAAATTATAATTCCTTCTCTCTCTCTCTACTGTATATAACTTGATAATATATTACTATTATTAGAGATAGAAAATGTCATTACAACTAGCTCGGATTTGTTGTGTCAGCGATATTAAGGCTGAGTGCTATCTGGATCTTGAATGTTGAAATCTGACTTGATCTTCATGAATCTTTGAAGAACACAATCGAAATCAAATACTCTACTGGTCATGTGAGCTATAATATTCTGCATGCGTCATATTGATTAAGATGCAGAAAAGAATGAATACATCCCCAGATTAAGATCGGTGATTCAGTAAAGTTTGAAAGAGCGATATGATCAACCAAGACAAAATGAGTACCAATTCGTTATGATTGACTTCATTTATGACTCTGAATTCAGGTCAATTGACTCCTGATTATTTTGTTCAAAGTGGTTCTCGGCGAAGAATTACATCATGAAAATATTACAAAATGAGGACGTGCTTGGCGAAACGCCACCCGCACCGCCTCAATGTGTTCCTCGAAGACTAATACAGAGAAGTCTTTGCAAACAATTACGAGGTGCATTGTATGTATCAAACCGGCGAGGTAATGACATTCTTGCGAAAACCGCAATCAGCTTTGCGGATCTGCCAGCGCAGCCGTACCGATTCAGTTAATGAAAGCGTAGGCGTGGAGCGTGGCTGTGATCATCATCAAGACAAAACCGAGATCACGTGTGATTTGCTACCATTCTGGTCGGTAATTCTCGATGATGTCAAACAAAACAATGCCTCCAACAACCGGAAGTTCGGATCAGACTAAAAAAGTCTCTGGCGACAGGTCACATAATAAGGGTTATGGATTGGATATTTAGGATGTGGGTGAAAGATCCTGATCTGTTACCGTCATGACCCAGTATTTGGTGTTATATCAAGCCTCATGTAGGAAAGAACAAAGCAAAACCGACAAAATTTTCTTCAATAAGACATCTGATCTCATGATCTTTCACAGTGATGATGATCTGATACCCATGAAACATTGATGTTTCTGATTTTTAGTCCGATGGAAAAAGTGTTCATTTGATTGAGATCAACGTCATTGTTTCATGATTATATATCATTTGTCATCCTTTTTTTATGTTATTTTATTTCCATCTTCATTTTCATGAGATTCTCTATATCCCGAACTTTAGTTTCTCACTTTGATTTGATTTTCTTTGAAGATATCACTTGGATCTCTGGGTGGTCAATTATTATCCCCGATTGGTGATGCATGTCTTGCTAAATTGTGCCCATGGCCCACAGTCTTATGTAATAAGTATTTTCAACTTACGTACAATAATCTATCTTTATACATCTTAGTCTGTTAACTTTGGGTTCAAACAGTAAAAATACCCTTCATGTTCTCACAAGAAACATAAAATTACAATTGAAGGTACCATACAACAATAATATAGTAGAAATTTACTGGTTTTAAGATGTCTGTAAAATGGATATCATGTGAAACTATGGATCATGATGCAAATGGTATTTGCTCACTCTTCCTAATAATTTGAGAATGAAAATTATCTGGAACAATTATGTTCTATTTTCCATCTCTTATGGGACTATGGACAAGTATTCAGATCTCATTGAATCATGTGTCATGGACCAAGTTCAACCAAACAAGTGAATTTTACTTTTGGCATGACGACGGGCATCTTGAGATTTCATGGTGTAAGTACAAATTCAAAATTCATCGAGCATCCGTTAACAGCGAATGATTTATTCGCCGGTTATCACTTATCAACATGTTATTCAAATAAATTATTCAGACCATCTTTTAAAGGTTCGTTGATCCCCAGTACCGACGTATTTTCGAGGGGATGTTGTGGAACATTCACCTCGTCAGACGCTTTGTTTCCTTTTATGGTTTCATTAATTAAATTCCTGATGGTCTATGCCTTCTTCAGGATGAATCATCATTCACCTTTTTATTCAAAATTATTGACTTCGAATAAGTTCTACTTGAGCTGATTCTGATCGCCTGTCAGAGGTAGTTGATCTTGATAATGTGTTGAATTCTCTATATCGACAAACTCTTGATTATGCCATGTCTATTAATTATAAGTATTTAACATCTTGTTTATCATTCATTCTCATAATCAGTTGTTGAATCTTTTATAAAGTTTTGCATTGTTAGACCATTCTTTGATCATCAATTGCCTTTATGGCATGGACATTATCGTCTGTGCCTCTCAAGTTGTTGCATGTCTCAACAAATCACGTTTGTCTTGACCTCTGGTTATCAGCCCTGTCTTTATTTAAGGTTTTGATTCTTTTTGTTTATCGTTCGATTGCTTTACCGTCGACCTAAGTTATTATCCTCAATCTTGATCTTGATGTTTCTTGCTTTTCAATGCGCATCATGTAATTCTGTGGGGAAGTCGGGAGTTTTTAACAACAGATTTACGATTCAATGACTTTGGTAAATCTTTCCCATGTGGAGATGGCAGTTAAGAAGATGATGAAATTCCCACAGATAGTCAACCAATTATCTCACGCCGGTCCCCGTACAAGCGATCGAGGTGAGGGTTGAAAAAATTCATTACAAGTCTTGCCAGTCATTATGATCGCGCATTGATTCGACAAAGTTTACAAATCACATATCACGGTACCAAATATCACCAGCTGAGGATTAAATCAAACGGGGAAAATTACAAGCGGCATGACGAATGAACTAAATGATTCAGTGGTGGAAGGCCTGTTGACTTAAGTACGTTCCTGAAAGGGAAAGTCTTCATATCTGATACTAAAGGCATATATTCATTAACCCGATTGATGTTGAAACCTACACGATGCGCGTTGAAGTTATCCGCCGTGATATCGCGGTACCGCCATGACCGAAGAATCATCATTCTGCCATGAGGGTGATCGTGGTTAGAAGCCTGCCCGCCATAATGATAACCTCGCGCCGGTATTTGCGTGGTTATCATCAAAAATGATGCAGATCAAGAACCGCCAAAATGTGAATGAATATCAACGCTCCAGGCGATTGATTAAAATGGAAAGCGATCAGCCGGTCAGATCGCTGGCTGCTGAGAGTGTTTGGACGATGGTTGACTTTAATCTCTAACTGTTGATATCAGTGAGATCCTTCATCGCGGCTGATGAGAATAATGAAACAATGTGATAAAGCAGCGCCGGCGACCGGTTCGCCGCAAACCACGAATTATTATGGAGACATATTCATGCGTTGTTCAGTCACGACCGATGTTGTGGTTCGCGATCACCAGAATATTTGAATCGCCATTGATCAGATTATCGATCACGTCATTTATAGATCTGGTCTTCAATGTCTCAAATCTCGTGGTTGCTGCGCAATGATGATTCGCGCCGACGTATCAAACAATCAGTTATGTAGAATCTTTTATATGATTTAACGGTCGGTGATGTGGTATGTCGTTTAGTCAGTATTTACCAAAAAGAGGATATGTGAATAATTCAATTTGTCTATGTAATTTCATCAAGAAAACAAAATGGATTGACAATAATAGCATTGCTGTATAGATGATTTAAATTTGATTAGGACTCTCCGAGAGCTCATTAAAAATGACCCATTATTTGAAGAATTTAAGATGAAAGATGTTGGAAAAGCAGAATCTGTTCATCTATTTTGAATCAGTATTGTTTGAATGGTGTATTGATTTATCAATGTACATCCTCTGAAAAAAATCTGAAATACTTTCCTTGATCAATCATACCTTGTTTCCCCGGTTGTTAGGTCCTTAGAAGTAACTAAATATCCTAATGCAACCTAAGGAAAAATGAAAGATTATGATCCCTAAGTACCTGTCTTATTTGATTATTTTCAATATCTTCTCAAATTATACTCGATGATTATTGCTGCCACAGTTAATTCGTCTTGATAATAATAAATAAAATATTTGGTCGATCAATATCTGAATATAAAGTGGATTGACGCCGGGATTATTTTATTCGAAGCAATGAACCAATTGCCCGGCTATGATTAAGTTATCTTTGGATATCACGCAAGCAGTCTGGCGGTATATTGCGCGAAATCGCGCGTATCTGAAGTCGAACCAACCAGCGGTGATCTTTCTCTGTCGTTCAAAATTTCGCCCGTTACATGAGCTGTGCATCCATGTTTGGTTAGGATCAATGAGCCTTACAGCATGGAAGTCGCCAGCGGATTATCTTTGTTAGGCCGTCAACGGTGTTCTACACCGACACGTCTTTGCGTATTCATGATAAAAAGGAGGATATCACCAGGTGATCCGATACCAGCGGCGTTACCGAGTTCAACTATCAGCGTTAAGATGGTTCAAGTGATGTGCAACAAATGGGTCCAATGATAATCTGGCGATTTATTTACTAAAGTCCTGCGGCTTCTACGACATTCAAAGAAACTTATGCGTGATTGTGTGGTTAAAGATCCTTCAGTTAGTTGAATAATGCCGATCGTATGCTCACGGAAGGTGAATAGGAGAATATTATGTGGCGCTGACTGGTACAAGTTATCAGTAGAGAGGTTTTTTTTATTAAGTATGGCTTTCAATACAGTTCGAACATATCTAATGTTAACAATTCAACGTATTATGTTTTGTGTGGGTTCCACGAAATGTTATCTCACAGTTCCATATATAAATTAGCATCACCAATATTATTGGTTAAAATTTGTATCTTAATGTTTCAAAGGTGTGTTGTTTTATTAATAGTATTTGTTGTGATGTGGATAACGATTCTCCCAGGTCCTCTATATTACATTCACGGATTGAACACAGTCCTCTAAGCACCAACAATGAATTAATACATATGGATGACCTCTATTAAGATTACCGCTTCCTACAGATTATATATTTGTTAACATTAGATTATGTCGTTTCTCCTTTCATCAAATCTTTTCATAACCAGTTTCATTTCCTTCCATCATCTTCCATATCCTTTCATATAATCTTATACAGTTGTATATATCTGTATGTGGTGCTATTTATATATCATCATCATCTCTGTTTCATGCCGCATATACATGTCATTTGCTAATAACTTATATGCATATTAGTGGATGAAGCCAGAATGTGTTGTCTTCATGCCTTAAACAGATGGTCCGTGAGGGGCTGAAGTATTTTTAATATTAAAGTGTGACCATTATAAAAACGGTGCTGTGATATATTATCAGAGACCGTATCATATCTGACGGTGATATCCATCTCAGACCGGAAGCGCTTGTGGTGATACCCCAGGAACGTAAAGTAAAGTCAACGGGATCTGTAATAATGACTTGGCAGGGATCGATCATAGAAACTTATATCGCGGACTTGTGCCACTCGGCCAGTGTACCCTTCTGCCCTGCCGGGTTTCTGGCGGATCGTCAATATAGTATTTTATATTCGATGTATATCATATTCAAAATCAGTGTTTGTTAATTGGTGACTAGTATGGATATCACCAATCTTCAATCATTTGTTATATCTTTGTTTTATATCTCATTCAGCGTATGTAACCCTTCTTGCCCACCATATGTGCTTTTGAAGCTGTTGTAAAGTTCAATCGTGCGCTTCATGATTACCAGGATTCTGTTTTCGTTCTGACTATCTGGTTCAATTTTGTCAACTATCATGATTCATGAGCTCAATGAACTCCATGATTAAAAAACTACCGATCAGGAACAACGAATCTTGTTAGAAGTTGAGTTATCCATGCGATCAATATAGCAGTTGACCTGTGTGTTGGCACAATCGGATGACTCGATCTATACATAATTCCGCCTTCATCATCTTCCTAAGGCATATGAATGTCTTCGCGGCTCAGTGACTTCCGCTAAAGTCAAAAACTCCACAATGGGTGCGTGAAATATGGCCGAAATTGAAGTCATCTGCGTCGATCTTGTGGCTTTGGCGATAATTTGGCCGGTGGCGACCTGGTTTTAACACCCTCAGTGGCATCTAATATCCTCTCTTTACCGCCATGAATCTTCGCCGATAATGAGCGCCGCAGGTCAGAGACCTAATGGAGTTGGCGAAAGATGACATGAAGTTGAGATCGTGCGATCCGCATCGACAGTTGACTCATGGCCGGCGACTGTCGCAGTTGGTGAGCTCTCTGAGACAAGCCGAACTCTGGGGCAGGCAAGCTCTTCGGGCGAGGTGTGACTGCGGGATGAGTCTGGCGACCTCGATTGCATGAGGTGTGCTGGAGGCCTCTGGCTGCATGGGTGCCTCTTGCAGCCTCTGCCGGCAGCCTCCTGTGGATGCCTCTATTGTGTGTTAAATAAGCGTATAACAGTGCGAAATTTAGAATTGAAAGATTAAAAGCTACATCAGTTCATTGATTATTAATCTACAATTTCCCAGAAGGACTTGCTTAAAATTCTCTTTCTTTCGACTCAAAAGCCCGACAAAATTATTGTTTTGACTGAATTGTGAATGGCCAGTGATCTAATCAATTTGCGTACCATTAAAGGACCGCCTTGGTCATGATTAAATAAATTCAGCTATATAGTTATTCGATGGCTTTCCATTGAAGACTCCTTTACCGTTATACTTCTGACCAAAGCCATTCAGAATCAAATCTTCATATGATCAACAATAGAAATTTTAGTTCAACTTGCAATAGATACTTATAGAACATATTTGGGCCCTTAAATCTCTTCTTAACCCAACCTACAAATGAGTTTAGGGTTTATTAAACCATACACAAGATAGGGTTCTTAACCATGTCACAACCTATAGTCAAAGCGAACCTATCATATATTTCCTTACCAAAACTGTCTCAGTTATGCACGATACTGATTATGCGTGATCTTGCCCATTATTACCCTTTATAGCGACTGTACCATCGCCTCTCGCATGGTATTGCTCTCATACTAAGATGAAATGAATTCTGCCCAAGGTTGTATCATTGATGTTATAAATTACTAATTTCTTTGGAGTGTCGATCTATAATCTTGTAAGTCAGTTTATAATCATTTTTACATTAGTATAGATCTTAACATATTATTGTAAATTCATTTATAATGTCTCATACTAACATATCTTTCTTTATTCAGATAATGTACCTTCAGTTCTTATACTAAAACATTGTTATCAAAGCTATGAGGACCTCCGATTAGAATCATCATATTGAATCTTGTATATTTTTCCTTTTAAGTGGGTTTCTGTCAATAAGTTTATAATTCAGTTATGATAAGTGTCTTAACAATCTTATTATTGATGAATTCAGAGGGAATGTTATAAATGATTAATTGATGCATTTGTGGATTGATACATTCTTGTTGAATAGTATTCTTGGTGTGTGACTATGTGTTATATATGTCATTATATATATCTTCCTCTCATCTCTATATATATATATATGCATATAATAATAACAATAATATATAATAATAATATCTTATATATTTATATATATAAGTGATGAATAGTGTGATTATTAGCATTCATGTGATGATATTTATAGGTTCTGGAAGAATGAAAATAATTTTCTTCTTAATTATCTATATTATCTCTTTTCTATTTCTTTATCTTTCAACATATAAACGTAAAATATAAATTGGAGAAAAAATCAATGGAGTAAGATACTCTATTAAACAAAAATAGCTAAGCTAGCCCCATTGCTAACAGTTTGCTTTAAATGACAATATATTAAATTCCATCATTTTAATTAAATTTTCTATTATTAAAGTCAGCAAAATCAAAAATTCTCTCAAAATAATTTAAGTGTTATCATCCTTAAATGTTAGAATAGAAAAATTCAATTATATTTAATTATACTAAAGTAAATTTTTATTTTTTATTTATCATAAAAATAAGAAGGAAAATTGAATACAATTAAAATTTGATATAATTGTATATTATTTTGATTTTCTATGATTAAAGAAAATAAGTAAAATGCATTTAAAAAATACCTAAAATAATTTATTAGATTTAAATAATATTTTTATAACTTTTTAACAATAAACTCACATTGTATATATCTTTTAATTTATATTTCATTCTTAGTAGAGTTATATTTTATTAAATATATAGTTTTTTTCAAATATCAAATTAATTTTGATTTGTGTTTCAAAGTTTAACATCTCATCAAGTAAATAGAACAAAAGTGTTCACTTTAAGATGATCTGACGTAAATGTCATACTTAAAATCTTAGTTTACATGTTGATCTGTCAAACTTTTTCAAAATACGCAATATTCTAAATGCAAATTATAAAATAATAAATTTGATATAATGACTTTATTAGTTTATGAAAAAACCAATCAACAATATGATTATATGTAATAAGTGGTGATAAAATATAAAAGCAAAAAAAACGAAAACCTCATAATCATGTGAAAAAGCCAAACTTTAACTCAGGGTTTTATACCATGCCACATCTTATTCAAAATGTTATGATTTGGCAAAATATATATATACCATATATATATACCTCTATCTATATTATATATATATCTGATAGTGAAGTTAGATGTACATTCAGTGATTATAGATGGATATGTAATGGGACTCAAATATTTATAGAATCTTTAAAATTAAGATTTTGTGTTTTCTTGAAAGGAACACCTTAACTTTTGGCGTGTTGTTAGCAGGATAGAGGTTAAAATAATTTTTGATTAGTGGTGAAATCTGGCAGTTTGATGATCACGAAAGGTAAATTATTGTGAATAGTCCGTGAATCATGGAAGTTATTTTTATCTTGGGTTTTCCTTTTTGTTAATTGAGTCTCATTCAATTAATGAGAGACAATATTTTGTAGTTTTCTAGAAAAAATAATTCGTATAATAATAATTAATAAAAAATTTATTAATAATATATATAAATAGTAATAATAAATACGTGAAATAAAAAAATAGCTTATTAAAGTAATTTTTTATTTTAATATTTTCTCATTGCTTTTTTAATTTTAATCTCATAAATTAATATTTTATTCAAATAAAATATTGTGATTCCATAAATTATTTATTAAAAAACAATATAATAATAATAATTCTTTATATTAAAATTATAAAAATAAAATAAATAAAAAATTGTTTTAAAATATATCAGCTCAATGAAACATTATTATGTTGAGATGCAGTTATGTTATATTTTGTTAGGTTCAAACGATTATTCGATTAGCTGTATAATAAACTTGGCGAAATAGTTAGCTTTTAAGTTTTATTAAAATGTCTTAAATCATTGTGTTATATTGGAAAAATCAGAAGAATTTACCGTTTGTCGCCATCGATTAAAATAACGCTACGATTGTTAGTTTGGCGACATAGATTTATGTGATTAGTTTGTCGTCAGAGATCAGAAGAATTTTCTGAAACCTTTGATTGTGTAATGATTTATTGTTTTTATTAACATTTAAGTTTTGAGTTCACCGATTTTCTTGGGTTTGATAACAATGCATAGGCGTATCAGGTTTGATGGCCGGCTGGTAAAGGCAGGTCAAGTCAGTTAAGCCGGTAATCGTTAGAATGGTGGACAAGAGCGAAAATAAATTGGTGCCAGTTCGCCATTCACACCTAGCATTAATGGTAAAGCCGGCGAAACATCGCGTCTTTATTAAAGTCGCTATTCGATCTTAAAGTTTGCCGAAAAAAAGTTATCATGAATTATTCGACCAAAAAACGAACAACGCCCGGTCGGGTGTATCTTAAAGCGTAAGTGCAGGTCCAAAATAAATTGTCTCAACGCGTAAATAAGAACGTAGCGCCGTAGATTGTTGTTGTCTCACCTCGGCAAAATTTTGATCAAAAAAAAAGAAAAAAAGTTAATGGTTGGAATATTTTGTCCCGGTAGTAAGTCATGGGGTTGTGGACCTTTATCAAGGGCAGTTCAGGTATTACATTTATCAATTATTTTTTGTCACCACATCTACTTTTCTCCTGCTTCCCATAATGATCACATAACCTGCTCATTCTCCACTTTCTCCATAGGAAGGGGTAATAACGACTTTAGTTTCTGTTTTCCTTCTTATTGATGAAACTGTTTTGAAAACACAACAAACCATAGTTTTTAAAAATTCGTTATTATTCCATTCATATTTGATTTTTCTGTGTTTTATTTTTAAAAAAAAAAAACACATTTTTGTGTTTTCTTTGTTCTTGTGGGAATAAAAAACAGTTTTTGGAAAATTCTGAGATATCGTGGTTTTGTTAAATATCTTTGATGAGGCTGGATTGGAGCAGTGTCATTATTAAATATTGACGCTCAGATGGAGCTTTGTTGTTGGGCCGGTCTGTTGACTCTGGACGTTTGACTCCTCTGCAGAAAATAAGAAAGAATGTGGGTCGACAGGGGCACTCAAAGTGTTAGTGACTCAAATCTTTAAGTCGAGTTCTCCTGCGAGAAGAAAAAGTCAAGTGTTTGAGGGCAGATATTTTCACGTACTTTTAAACATAGGTGGCTGTCTTATATTATGTTTTTTAATTTGATGGTGGTAAAGTTACTAAGTTTTGATGGTAATTACACCTTATATATTACGGTTTAGTAAAGACCATCAAAAAAGCGATTCTTAGGGTTATCTCTGCGCCACTTCCCAGTGATATTCTGCGTTGATTCTGGGGCGTGGGCTTTGGATGCGTCAGTCAACTGTTGGCCACCGAGTAGAATAATTGAGAACTCGTTTTGAAATTTGATCTGCAAAGTACAGGGCGTCTTCTTAGAGTTTACCTTTCGGCAGAACTGTGAGTGGTACTCTTCTGATACAAGCGCTTGCTCGGTTTATTCACATCACACTATTTAAATATGTTTTCTTTTTCATTTCTTTAAAATGGTTGCGTAAACCACCGTGAATAAATGATTAAGGTGGTTGGAAATGCTGCGTACTATTCAATGAATTTTTTGTAAAACAATAATAAATTATTTGATTGAAAAATTTTACTTCCTAGTTTTGTCGACATTTTTTGAACGAACGTATCATAAATCGTTAATTCGCTTTATCTACTATTAGTTATGTTGCAGGTTATTATTGTTATTCAACAGTGGATGATTACCAAAAATCATTTTTAATGTTGGTTTATCAACATTGATATGGCACGAGATCAAATCTTTGTTTTAAATGTTTATTTTGTGATTCAAATCCATCATTAAATATTCGCGGATCGAGTGAAATCAGATCTGACACTATTAACATGTATGACTTTGTCCGATGATGATCGTCGGTCGTTATCATGGCATCATGGATATCATCGATTGTTGTTGATCTTACGTTTGTTAATCTGTTAAGACTGTTAGCGATTGTGAAGTGTTAGATTGCAGATCGATAATGGAAGAAAGCGATTGGCGAAGGGTTTAAAGCGGATGGGTGCCGGTGGGCCGAAGGTATTTGTGTGATTGTAACTAACAGTGCGGAAATCCGTTAAGAAGATCGTGGTTTAAAGCAAAAGTGATATATATGATTGATTGGTGGTCAGCGCCTGCAGTCTACCGATAACAATCTGTTATAACCATATGGGTTGGTCAACTGCGACTTGTCTTAGATTCCGTTCTTCAGTTCAAATGAGTGGTTTGAATATATATATTTTTAGTGTATCTATTACCGTATTTGCTATGGTATATCACGCCATGCGTTCACAAGCCTGTTTTAGTATTAACCTGTATTTATGCATATCAGGCTCTGATAGTTAGGCCCACCTGTTTTTCTCTTGTGTCTTATCTTAACATCATCTCTTTCCCCACTTTTTATGTTTTCATTACCCATGATGATGATTGCTGTTTTCTATTGTTCGTTGTTGGTTTGCACCCAATGGTAAGAGGTTCAGTGATTTGGTTTGTAGGCAGCCCAGATAGTACAGTCTCAGTGCCTGAGTTGAGGCTGCTATATGCATTGTATGCCGGATGCTGAATAAAAGTAAATGAAAAGATGTGTCATCAATCATTATTCAATGGGTGGGAATTGATTGTCTTATCTCCCTGCCATGGTTTTCTGTTATCATCAATATGTGATTATTAATAGTATTTATGAATCCCCAAATCTCCTATCTCCTCTCTCTCCTTTACTCTATGTCTCATGGTATATCCTCACTATATATAACCATATATATGCATATATATACTACCTCATGACAATCTTCTTTGTTAAATAAAAATAAAATTCATTTCATCATACAAATCACAGTAGACATGGAAGAATTATTGAGGTGCCAGAAGATTTGAGTCGGTAACGATATTGGTGCACCATGCATTACGCCAGGGTAGCACAAATCAGTACGATTATAGTTTTTCTGTATGGGCAAATCTGATAATATATGTAGTTTGATCAGCTAATAAGTCACAATAGCACCACATTTCTGTTAGTTTTCTTTTTAATTTTAGATTTGAAGTCATTCATTTATCTCTTTAATAGTGATTCTTACATGAGTTGGTTTGATTAATCTGTGGTGATCTGTAAAATTTTTTTCTTTTGATATGATGTGTTGTACAATTGATGTTGATTATTGTGATATTTGTTTCTCAGTTATTATTACGTGATTGTTTATATCTGAAGCAGTTGACGAGTAAAATCTCATGGTCAGCGATAGATCAAATCAGGCAGTGTGTTATCTTGTCATTCAAGTGCAGATTATTAGTAAATATAAATATCTGGCTGGTCATATATATAGTACGATTGATTGATTATCTTATAATTCATTGTCATAGTTTTTAGTAATTTTATTATGTTTATGAATATGTGTTTGGATCAAAATGTTTAATTGTTACCAAAAAATATCCAATAATAAATCAGCTCTCTTTCACATATATATATACAAATCGTGATTTGGATCATTGGATTATCAGACGTTATAGTTCGTTTCTTCAGTTACAAATTTAGTTTATTCATCATGATTGGTGGTTTGAACAATGTGATTCGCGAGAAACGACATTGTAAACATTTTGCATCATCATCTCAGAGATCAGTTTTCTTTTATCTAAGGGTGATTTATGACTAAATCATTATAAAACTTCAGATTCCGAAGTGAAGACATTCAGGTCATTCTAGATAAGTATTGAGAAGATAGTGATGGTGAGTGCTCTCAAAGCAGGTGAGGTTATATGATTGAGGATAATTCAAGGAGCTGTGTACTCTCTCTGTAACATTATAATCAACGATTGGAAGCATCAATATCGCATAATCGGAGAGAGAAGGTAGCTGTGGAGGTAGGGAAGTGTTGGTGAACGAATCGTTCTCAGAAGGCGACCAGTGGACGTGGCTGAAGTCGGGGCCGGGTTGAGGAACGCGGCGCCATGTTCAGGCCCCGAGAGGCTTCATCGTCATGTTGATCGTTTCCCCACGGATAGGGTGTCACACGGATTCGCAACCACGTTTCTGGCATTCACACGTGGCGTATTGACGATGGGAGTGGTGTTAATCCAGTTCAAATAGTTGATTCAAGGTATCAACCAGGCTTTCGGTGATGATCATTTAACTCCCTCGTCACTGCATTAGATCTCAGGTGATGAATGATGATGATGATAGAGCAGTACGCCTCTTAATAATAATAAATCATGTGATCAGTGTTCAACTAATAACCTTTCTGTGGAAAGTGACTAAGTGATGGATTATAGGTGGGCATATCTCAAACCAGCGACGTTTGTTTCATTGCCAACGAGGAAGCTGTCTTCAAACCAAGGCGGTCATTCACGTGACGATCGATATCGCCGGTGATCATCATGTTGATGATGGTTCGAAAACGATAGCCACAAGGCTGAATTGTTGTTGCGTTGTGTTGAACCCGGCTACGAGATGACGGTGCTGGTGTGGCTGCTTCTGTGCTGTTTCGCCTGTACCCCCTCCGCCACTGAGCGCGGCGCCAACGCTAAGCTCCCGTCGCGTTTGTCTGGCTCGCGATCGCCGGCCATGTATTGGCTCTCTATCTCTCTCTTTCTCCGATCGTCGTGTGATCTTGTGCTCCATTGTGGTCTCCGTTCGTCGATTATATGTTTGTTTTCTGAATACGGCACCGATTACCAATCGGTTCTCAAATCGTTTCTGACCATATTACCGTCCGTAACGGGACAGCATCAGCCAACTCGGGCTGGGCGCACCAATCATCCATCAAGGTTGCGCGGACATTCCGCATAATATTTGAAACTTCCCTCTTCCTCCTGATGATCAAATATTATTGTAACTACTAATCAACCAAATATTTTGATTTGTTTTCTGTTTTTTCATACTCTTTTCTTTTTTCTTTTTATATAGTGGGTAGTTGATTTGGATATTTCAATCACGAATTTTCATAGCTTTCTGCAGGTGTTAAATATTCAGAAACAATTCCCTTCAGTCAGTGATGATGGTGTAAATGGTGATCAGAACATTAATTAAATAAAGGCATCAAAACCTACTGATCTTATCCACTTTTATATTCAAATGTGCCATGATATGTCTGTATTCATTCCCTTATGTTTATTGTCAAAGAAAACCAGAGAAATGTGTGCAGTATTGTGTGGTTGTGAGCACTCATCCATCATATCATCAATTGGAAAAATGAATGAAATAACACAGTCCCACTATGTTTTGCCTCTTCCATTTTTACCTGCTCGATCTATGTCATTTATCAATTGCGATTTGCAGGCATTCAAGGTCAATAGGTCTAATTCTTATCATCTTTAGAAATTATCCTCTTCAGAAAAGTAAATCATCTTTCTTATTACTTATGATGATATTAGTGTATTATTGCAAGAATCTTCATATTTTTAATTGTCATTAGGTATGCATCAATTACTCCCAGGACATGTAAAAACTATTCAGTTGAGTCCTTTTTAACATTTTTGAAGCCCCAACTAGGCCATAACATAATTAATCATTTTTTTAGAGAAAATAATTGTATTAATTCAAAAATTATCAAATCATTAATAAAACTTATAGAGTAAAAATTCAGAGTAAAAATAGTAAAAAATGATAAAAACTGACGATACAATGGGTTAATGAGTAATGAATAGAGTTTCATTTATATATTTAATAGTTGAGTGCCAAAATAAATGTTGTTATTGTAATTTGGAATACTTTATAATTTATGGTTTTACGTATATTAGCTATTAGTAATTTGATTTTTTGTTATTGGTTTGATATATTTTGATAATTCATGAATCGTTCGTACAAAAAACATGTATCTATTCTGATAGACAAATATATGCCGAATGTAATCATAAGCGTTGTCGTGGGCGGCCGTCTCTTTCCCATCTATCGCACTCATATGTAATTAATGTTAAAAATAGGATAATGATATATATTAACTGAAAAGTACCAAAATGATTATTATTTGAATCAAGTTGCAGGGTTGGATAGACTCGAGGAGCCTTATTCTAGGAGCTGGGGGTTTGAGTTGATTATAGTTTATTTAGTAGGTCATGATATCATTACGGGCATTGTTTATTTTGAGGCCACTCAGCTTTGGCGAGTTTATCATAATCTAATAAAATTATTTCATGAAGAGGAGTTGAGGCTGGCCTGCAGGTAATTCTTCTTTACGTTCATGAATATTAAGAACTAAGACGTTTCCAATGATTTTATAACACTTGAAAAAAATTTTCCCCTTTATGAAGTAATTTTGAAAGAATTCAAATCATTTAAAGGGATCTTAAATAAAATAAATAAATATAATATAATATATAAAGCTTAGAAAAATTAGAAATTTTCAAGAAAATGGTAAATAATAATAATAATAATAATAATAATAATAATAATAATAAATTGTTATAATGGTTATAATTATTATAATTGAATTTTGAAGCAGTCCGTTTTCACGTTTTTCGAGGATAACTGACGTCCCCAGTGATTAAGGACGAGATTTTATAAATGCGGAGTTAAAACAATGGTTAAGTCTGATTCGTAAAAATAAATTAAAGGCTTGGCAAGGCAATAAATTGTTTGGGGTATGAGCGGATCGGCGAGGATGCGCTGACTGACGTCTGTTGCACCCAAGGCCATGGTCAGTGCACGAACGGAAAGAAAAAAATTCTGGAAAAACTCGCGTTTTACAGAATTTTGGTAATCCGAACGGTCGAAGAGGAGGAAGAAGAGATATAAAGAGAGAATCGGCTGATCTGCTCACGATCTACGAAAATCGGGTGATTGTCTTTCGACGAAATTTAGATTTAAGTCGAGATCTTGTGAGCGGCAACGTGTATCTTAAAAACCAGTTCGTCAGGTTTTCATCAGAAGGATCAGAGTCAAAAGCAGATTGAAGTATTCGCGAACTTCTCCAGATCGTTCCTCCCAGCACAGATATAAGATTCTTCACTAGTTGTACCATTCGCCGAAACTCATTTATCACATTTTTACCTCATTTCATTTGAAATCATCGGTCACTAAGAATAATCATATATTTGACCTCTCCATGATATAGATTTTGATTGAATTTGATTGAAAAAAATCAGAAATTGGACTAATATCCTCAAAGAAATTACCCTGTCGAGGAAACTTGATATTTGGCTTTTTGGATAACCCAAATTGGACATAACTCAAGCTATAATTAGGTTTCAGAATTTGCCCTGAGGGCCCTTTATTTTAATGAACCTATTATCCATAATCTTTAGTTCAAATTTGAGGTCGGAAAAATTAAAATTTGGACCTAATATCTTCTCGAGAAATTTATAATTCAATATGAACTTAAATGTTAGATTTTAGATCACTCAATCGAATCTATAACTCATATTATGTGATTATTTGAGAGCCTTTATAGTTTAGAACATTTTAAATATTTATTATCTGATTTTACAATTAGTATATGATTAGTGTTATTTCACATATAAGTCTGGTGAGTTATTTAACACAAATGTTATAAATTACCGGAATATAATGTGGCTGTTGCCGAATGTTTTACCGATCTATTGGTGTTATCATCATCATTATATAAGCGTTGTTTAATAAATGGAACTGTTAACAAGAGCAGGTTATTCGAATTACACGTTTAAACGGTTTTGATTACCTTCTTATTTCTCACCACCATATATTAGTTCTCCATATGACCTTCCATATAAGGTTGTACTTTTCCGTAGTTCACAAAAAAACAAATTCTTATATCAGATTGATGGAAGAAGAGAATGAATTTAGAATCCATATATTGAAATCTCTCGGATTTGGCATTGCTCTTAAATAAGATTGGTGCATTCTAATTGAAGACCAAAACACAGTCAGAATAGATTGACCAATGGAGGTCGGGTAATAACCGGCTATTATTTTGTTTCGTATGCTTGATGATCACGGTAATATCTGACGAGATCATTCTTAAAGTCCGATCGACATCGAAGCGAATCTTGTTCCCAAATCATTCAATTATCAGTATGTAATCTTATATTCGTTATTAATTTTCAGAGATGGTTTTAAATTATTCGAAATATTATGTGTGTTCGTGTTAAAAGTTTAACATATGGTATATCATTGCTTGAATTGGATATTATACTTAGTTTGAGAGATTATTGTGAAGTCAAATTATGTAGTTCTAATGGTTTGAAACATGATATGTTTCTATTGAACAAGATCATTTATAACCGATTGCCAAATGTTGTGATAGTGTCATAGATTAAACTAAGGTATAATGTAAGTCATTGGCGTTGGTTTGTAGATCTTCGATATATATGTGTGTATAATATGTTATTTGTGTGTTATCAATAGTTCCTTTGATTATATTCAGTGAAATATGTTGTCCAAGGTGCATATATATTATCGTTAAAATGTTGTGTCGCGCTCGTCAGCATATGCTGACAGTGCCAGCGTAGATAGCTTAGTCCATTTCCATCGTAGGACATGCGGCATTCAATGAGATGCGTGTGCATAGTCATAATCATTCATCATTCTTGAAGTAGGTGGTGGTGAGGTCTGTCTTTGGACTCAAATCAGCGAATCCGCCGATTATTTCATAACTGATAAAAGTTATTACTCAGACTATCGTGGCGCGAATCAGTGGGTTGCATGATATACAATCCGCGCGTTAAGAATTAACGCGGGCCCATCGTACTTTTGAATCGCCGACCATTTGTGATTATCCGATGGTTTACGAATAAGCGTTTCATGGAGATATCATTTTTGATTAAAACAACATGGAGATTATTAATAACTTTTACGAATGGCGGTTTATCGAAAGATCATAATAGATTTAAAAACCAAAGCACGTTTTGATAAGTCGATTGTTAAATACGATGACCAGTTTTCTGTTGAATGGCGTGTTGAAGTGGTGAGGATTTCTAAATGTTGAGGCACATGGTTGAGTGATCTTTATTAAACATGTGAGCATTTAATGGCGCGTTTCGCCAAAATCTTTGATTATGAACGCTGGCATTCACCTTCGCGGTGGAAGTATGCCGGGAGTTCTTATCTGACGTTGCCAAATCGTCGGTGAGACTACCGGTGCGTGGGTGTCGCGGTGATGACGATTAATCGTGTGGTTCCTTGAAAGCGGTTATTGGCTTTATGGTTAAGTATAAAAACTGAACAATAGTTATAGCTTATATTTTATTGTAAAAAGAATTGTCAAAATACTTTAGTCAACTACGATTCTAATTTGTAATGATATTTATAAAGGTATTTGTAATTAAACTCTTGAGGTATGTTATTGCGTTCACATATTTTGGTAATGGATGGTGACGATTATATACTATCACTCATAATTGAGTTAATCAGATCAATTACCTCATATAATGGTATTATTATAAGGATTTTTTATAGTTATATTTTGGTGAAGTATAAATCTGAAAGAAATTATCGTTCAGTTAAATCGTGAATGTAGAAAAAGGTAAAACCAGATGGTGTGATCTTAGATTCTCAAACATCAAATTCAAAATTAATGATTATCATGAAACCTGAATTTTGGGACACTCATATATTATATATATCATATCTCATCTATCTCTCTCATCTCATATATATATCTCTATAAATCTTTTTCAAGGATCAACACAACCAAATGTACCAATAAATCAAATCAACTATTCTAAATAGATATTTTCTTTTTTGATAGATAAAACAACTATTCAATGGTAACTATTTTTAAATATTGGTTTTGAAATGAAGATTTCAGTTTTGAAAATGATTCTTAGTTATTAAATAACATTTTAATATTTAAATTGCTGTATGATGTTTAAAAATAATATTACGATTTTAAAATTTAATTATAATGATTGTATCTCCCCCCTCTCGATCTGTGTGACAAAGTCAGAGATCCAAACATAGCAATGGCAGGATAAGAATGCACCGTAGATGCAGTCAAATCATATCTGATTGCGATTTACCAGTGAAAGAATACACGGGCTGTACAACTAGGGTAGGCCTCTTGTTTGGAGATCATTCTTCCAGATTGGGAGGCCCATATTATCTATTGTAGAAGAACCTGATGATTTGACGCGGGTTAAAGCTAGAAGGTATATTCATAGTATGCAAAACTTGGATTGACTGTATTGTGTCTGCATAATTGACAGCCTAAAACACTTCGTTTTTAATTTTGTTGCATTTCAACCACCTCATTGAAACTGCAAGGTGAAACTTGTCACCATAAAACAAGCTCCCGTTGCAGGGCCCTATATCGTTCCTTCCTCATCTTCCAGTTAAACTAGGAAAGCCGAGTGTCCATGGGGGGCGCATAACCGGCAGAACGGCTGCGCGCTGCGCGCGCGCGCGCGGGGTTTCAGCAATATTGTTGTTCCTCTACCATGCGGGTCCGATAACCGAGCTCCGCCGTTTGCCGCCGACAGCGCTGCACGGATCGCCGGTTCGGTCTACGTCACCGCAAACGCCGCGCTCTGCTGTCGCCCGGTCGGAACGGCCGGGTGATCAGGATCGCGCGTTATCCATCGCTGCCGCGGCCCAATGTACGTTTGGGGATAAAATCGTCGTATCGCGATAAGAAGTGCTGATGTCGTTTCCGCTCTGCTGACGGATCTTTCTGCGCGTTTTGTTTCTCGTTCCGGGTTTCGTTGAGAAGGTACGGTTATCGCCATTTCGTGTTTCAGAAACAAAATGGTCGCGCTCATAAAATAACCGCGCGTCTCTCACGACGCGTAATGGTTTTCGCTACGCGTAACGATTAGTTATGCCGGTTTCATTCAGTTCAAGTGGGTTCAAAACAAAATCGTTGTTTATATATGGAAAGAAGAAAGTGTTCAGCATGAGCATCCACCAGTGACAGCAAAGGCGACGCGGAAGATGAAACATTCTCCCGCCGGATCTGGCCGTCAACCAAAATCAGGCATGAACCTTCACGTATCTATCCCCACCTTATTTGAGATTGCCAGGTCAAGTCCGTGCAAAATGCAGATTTGCCAGGACCACCCCTCTGGTCTTACATGGTACAGACCTGATTTGTGGTTCTTGCTGGGGCCTTTTTTCTTCTTTTATCATAAAAGTCTAATCGTGAGACAACAACTGTAATGAATTCATGATGACCTCTCCTTACAGAAAATAAATTGATTTAGTAACAAATTCCCATTAGTATTCATAGAAAACCCCAGTTAATAAGACAAATGTAATACACTCAAGGATAAGTTTAAAAGCCCCCATAGAAGAAAAAGATGACAGAGACTATAGAGGCAAACACAGCGCCACCTTCTGACTTCAACAATCTTCAGCCTCTTCTTCGAACCTGATTAGGAAGAATAAAAAAGCAATGCACCTAGTTTTGACAAATTCTATTAGACTAAAGCCCTCTGACTTGCTCACCATAATGCTCGTCTGTCCTGAGAAGGAGCATATAACCTCCAAAATCCCAACAGAATGTGTTAAGCTTCTCTGACATTCCTCAAACTTTGTCAGGATGATTGAGGCCTTAGACAGACCATACAAGCCCAGCAAAACAAAATTGACATACAGAGAACCAATTATTATCCATTAAGCAAATTTTAAACCTATTAAACATATCTAGCTCAATCAAGGAGAATATACACAATGCTTCATGAGTTTTGTGAGATGAGATGATGGAAGAGTCATTTAAGATAACTGAAATTTGATAAACTAGGAGGGATTGGATACAAAGTGAAACCACCAACAAGGACAAAGAAAATAAAATGAATACAAGTTAAGGCGGTGAGAAAATACATAACTTCCAATTTAGCAGTAGATGATATGGACCTAAATAGAGCTAAATTGCTAAAAATAATTTCAAACCAACCACAGTTTGTTATAAAATCAAGTGTGTCATTCATGTACCCATTAGGAAAGGATTGAAAAATTTAAATCGTTATGGTACGATTGAAGAAAATCAAGTCTTAGGGAAAATTTTCCTTCTAGTAGTCAAGACCAGTTCTGCAATCAGAAGAACTGAAATCATTATCATTTATCAGATCTGTATCATTCTAAATAAATTTTTTAGTAATAACATTTGCAGTCTCATCTCCTGTATATACACCCATATGAAGACATATCAAAGTGCAATACAGTATGCAGATCATCAGCCAAGGAGTACAACAGGAGCAAAAGGAAGGCCGGCGGGGAAACCTGCTCTCTTTCATGAGCTCAGCCGTCAAACCGAGCCAACCATAACGTCTCACTGCGATGATATTTTTGTGGATGTTGCCTCAGAAACAGGTAACAGTTAAATACCATTAGAGCTTCTCAAATGTACCGGTGACTCAGAACAATGTATAAAATAATGTCCAGTTCAGGGGATGTCCAGTGAGTGGGCGCTGCTGAAAACTTGAATATGAATCATGTAAATTAACGCTATAAAATCGGAAGGTACTAACATCTTTTTTACAGATACGTACAAAGCACAGTTAACATGGTGAATCTGAGTTGAGGTTAGACTCTGACATTGTCCGTTTTAACACTAATCTTATCAATAAAGATACGTAGTTGAGATCACCATATTCCCGTGTATTAAGTTTTTCTTTATCAGTTCGAATATGTTGAGAGAAGAGAAGAGAGAGAGTGTTTCTGGATAAGTAGATAAGCAAGAATGGGCATATGATTATTCGCAGTGTATATGAATCAATTTAAAACCGGCACGAATCAGAGGTTCGCCAGGTGCGGATCATGAGATTGTGAGCGAAAGTGGCGATAACAGTAACACGAGAAAACAACTATGGTCTGGCACCAAAAGCCCGCGCCGTATGCCTTCGAAAGATGACGAAAGTCGTTCGCGATTCAAGCATCCAGCCTCACGGCGGCGCGCGGCGCCGCGTCGTCCAGCGCCCGGCAACGTATTCTCATTCAGCATCAGTTTGTCGCAGCACCGGTAACGATCCGGCGGGGCAAAGCGACGCGCGGCCGATCGGCGTGTTTGAGAAGTTAACGTTGGTTTGACGCCGCCATTCCGGCACGAAGTACTTCAGCCTGATGAGTTTTGCGCGTAAGTCTAGTACCGGCCACTCGAAAATGGAGGAATCTGATGGGTTGTGACGACCGATTAATTTGGAAGGCTTCAGTTTCTGAATAAAATACCGGGTTGTAAAAGTGGATCGGGGTTGCGGTGCAGAGGAACGAGAAATGGGCCGCCGGCGGGAAGGGAGATGGAGGGCTTATCATTGAAATGAAGACGATTTGGTGCTGATCTGAGGACCACAAGTGAGGCGACGGTTGGAAAGGCCTTTGCGGGATCTTGTATTTTTCATATTGTTCAAGTTGGATCGCCATTACAGCTCAAAGTGAAGACATTGAACGCGACGCTCACACCATATGCCCTAAAGGTACCGCCAAAATGAAAAATAAAGTTTTATCTCGAAATTGTGTGTTTTACTTTTTTAGCAGTGTTTAAACCAGTTCATTATCAATTAAGTGGCTTCACACCACAACCAAAATACCAGCTAATATATGTTAATTCCCTTTCCGAATATAATCGTAACATTTCTGAAATATTATTTGTTAATCATGTAAACATCATCATCATTTTTGGGTAAAGTCAGTTAGGGTTACGGTTGGAGGAGCCTTACGGAAGAAAGGTCTAAATCATCTTTGAGTTGTTTATAATTTTGTTTTCATAAAAGTAATTTTTAAGATATATCACAGAAAAATGTATTATATTACTAAATCATTTAAAAAAAGAAATCAAAGTTTCTTTATACAAGTGTTTCAGGTTGAAGATTCTTGTCATTGATTTCTATCCATTTTGTTTAACTTTCTTTTTTGTAAGGCATTATTAAATTTGCGTGTGATATAGTTGTTGATTTAGTGATTTCAACATATTAGTTTTATGTTCGATCTGCAAATAACCATGTATGTCCAGTGATATCACATTATCATTCGCCGATAAAAACGTCAGTCAATGGGCGATGGCAAAACCGCTACTCATTAATGGCGATAAATGGAAAATAGCAATTAAAAATCAATTTTATAAATAAATGTTTTATTGAAAAGTAAAATAATAGGCAATGATAAGATGGTTTCAGTGAAAATAACAAAAAAATGTTTATTATTTAAAAGAGAAGCAGACTGATAGGATAATAAAAACTCGTATTCACTCTTGATTTTTTGCCAATACATTAATTCAAAATAGTAGTCTCTTGGTGGTTTGGTATGACATCTATTATATATTTATCTTGTTTGAAAAAGATGAAAGTCTCATAATTGAGTTAACATAATGTTTTTGAGGATGCAAAAATAATGAAGATATATCCAGTCAAATGTAAACAATGGTTTTATTTTTGGGAAAAGCTATATATATATTTATATAGATTCACTGCCAAAAAAAAACAATTCAGGCACTGAAGACAATGTGTTATAATCGTGATTTTAGTTTGTCCGCACTCTCTTTAGTTCTATTACTATCAGAAAGGAAAAAACGAAAACCATATAATGGACACAATCATCGAACATGATGATATCCATCACAAGTAAGTCACTTTGTTTTTTCTATTTTCCTTCAATTTAATGTTGATATTCAATAAAGAATAATGTTTCCCATATATATATCAGTGAGTGGGATGAAATAGATAAAGTTTGCAACATTGGTAAGATAAAATATGTGTAGTTTGAATTCTCTTGTCACAATGTAAAATGAAATTAAAAAAATTAGTGGGAGAAATGCCTTCACTAGTGATAAGTGGATAATTCTCTTAACTTGTTTCTTAAAGGTGTATATAGATCATTACATATTCTCGAAGATAGTTTTCAGTAAATGATGTTGATTCATGAATATAATCATTTGAAAAATTCAAATGAAAAATGGGTTTTATTTTTCAAATGCATCTGTAACACCAGCATTCTTTAAATCCCCTATTATATCAACAAAGTAAAAATAAATTATTCATTATAATTCTCCATTGTCAGTATTTTCCATTAAAAAAATTCTTTCATATCATGTTTATCGATTTGTAAGCATTGAAAGTTTAAATGTATCTTATCCATAATGAGGGATTTTTGACTATTTAGTCCAAATAAGAAATAAAAATTTCTTAATGCAAAGATTGAAAATTTTCACATAAATTTAATATACTTTTATTAGTGAATATTTCTTAAATATATTTTAAATTTTGTGATATAATTTCAAATAATATCACCAGACAATAATTTTATAAGTTCTTAAAAT
Organism: Tetrastigma voinierianum; assembly: GCA_016808115.1. Lineage (NCBI taxonomy): Eukaryota > Viridiplantae > Streptophyta > Magnoliopsida > Vitales > Vitaceae > Tetrastigma > Tetrastigma voinierianum. The sequence goes on along the minus strand of JAEQBH010008001.1, from coordinate 109,172 downwards.
TATGATTTAAAATTAAAATGTTTTAAAGATACTTTTATAATTAAAATTAGTATAATTATCTTTTAATTATATTGTTTTAATTTTATTAACCACCTAAACTATCTTGAAAGTCAGTAGGTTGGTCGATGAATAAATTTATTCACAGTTCATAAATAAATTGTTTAGTCAGTAAAAAAATTTACATTACATGTTAAACCGATAAAATAATTTATAAAACAGTTTCATGAGTTTGGGCATATTCAATTTTTTTTAATTTTCAAATATTCAAAAATAGAAAGTATTTTTCACGTAGAACAGATTAAATAATATACGAGTGTTTAAAAAAATTTAAGTATTCATATTGCCATCCAGTAAATCAGTACTTTTAATATTACCATTGACCTTTATTTGTTAATATTATTTTAAACTATTTTAATAATTTTTATTAAAAAATATCGTAAAGGAATTTTTATGCAAAATGAATGCGTTTGGAAATAAAAATCCATCAGTTTTCACGTGGAAAATATTGATAAAATAGGCGCGTCAAAATGGCCGGAACAGCGCGATTGATTCTCATGACCGATATTGAAAGGCGGCGGTTTAAGATTTTCAAATGTGTGGTTGTCAATGGCGTTTGAATCGACATTTCAGTCGTGCGTTGTCAGCCAGGCGTTGAAATCATCGAAATATTGTTTGAAAAAGGGTGCGGCGGCGTGAATAAACGGAGACGACCATCTTTCGTGAGATTTGATCCGACCACCATAATTCATCAATCAGGACTTGGCGACACCAGTATCGTATGGAAGTTGAGAGCGGAATGATGCACCTTATCAGGAGGGACCAGCTCATGGTTATGTTCCTTGACAATACGAGACAGCGCATCTGCGGAATCGCGGTCTGCCTGCGTGCCTGACAACTGTTTTCGACATAGAGCTTCACTCATGCCGTCGCGGCGAGTTTAACTCCATGTCGCTGCAACCCTCTTTGGCAAATCCGTGTCTACGTGATAGCTCCATCCGCTTTGAGCGCGAACATCTTGACTCACCGTCATAAAGCTAACCGATGACAGTGGCGAAGGCGCCGGCAACCTCTTTGATTTCAGATTTCCATCCTCGTAGGGTTCAAGGTTGAGTATCTCCGCCAGAATCATTAAAAGCCGAAGCGAAGGCGGTGCGATAGCTGTGATGGCAGGAAGAATTAAAAGTCGCCAATCCGCGGATCTCCATTCTTGATTAATGCGTTGATTAACCAATAGCGTCGTTGGATTCAATGTCGTTCTCTCTCATTGATTGTTAGTATTACTTTTATTTTAGTATCTTCTTTGAACTGATTTTATGTTTTTTGTTTGCCATATCATTTCCATTACAAAACTCAATACAAAGGACAAGTTTCGGATTAGGCAGCAGGGAAAGGACGTGTTGAAGCGATGTATTTATGTGGATGGGGACTCCAGGTTGGACAAATGTGAAGAGTTGTGCCCACTGTGTGCTGGTCAATATGAAAGATCTTAAGCCCAGTTCACCATGGAGATATTACTCTTATAGGATTCTAAATTCTCTATCAAGAAAACAATTTGAGTCAGAAGTTTGGTTTTGTCTAGCTAAAAGTGAGGTGAGGATTGAGAATGATTTGCAGATATCAATCGAGGGTTTCTAAGCAGCAGTTGTTGATCCATTGAAGCCCCACAAGTTCCTTTAAGCTGCTCATGAATCATGTCATCTCGCTGTCTCACCTCACCTTCATGGTTCATGACCCACACCACACTACATGGATTTCTACCCTTTTTGGTTCAGTTATTATTATTTATTGTTGATTTGATTCTTCAGTGATATATCTGGGGATCATAGAGACAAAAGAAATCAAACAGCTGTTTTGGAGATAAAGTGTACAGTGATTATATCGACAACATCAAAGGAGTTTTTATTCTCTAAAATACAGTGATAGCTCTCCATTTAGCTCTCATATATTTTAGCTCTTACATCTTGGTGAATTTACTCTCTATATTCTATTTGATTTTATGATTCTCTATTTCTGCATACCAAATAAATGACACTTTTCTAATGCTGTTCAACTTTTGCTTCCAAATTCCTTTGTAATTACATTCTATATTCTCTGGATCATTGGGAGAATAGCATTACTTTGTTTGATTCTTGATGGCCTAAATTCTCATATCCATGTGTTTCTAGGCTTTTCAATTGCAAATCTGTAATTTATTATTACAGAGGCACTGACACCCGCATGTCTAAAACTACCTGGGTGAATAATTCAGTCCCTATTATTTTGCATATGCATTTACAGTAACACAAACTAACACACATTATTTGTATGGATAGAATTACTTTGAGTTGATCTCACCTTTTTTCAAGCAGTTTCAATAGTCATACTAAGGGTCACATAAGTTCACCACAATGACAGACAAGGAAGAGGACAGTTGTTTCACCCGAAACCCCATTGGCCTGAGGAGAAATGATCTTGTAGTTTCCGCTATCAATTTTCATCAAGATAAATCTAGAGAACTTAAACTATCATAAAATATACATGGTCTCAGGAGGGATTGATGTCTTTTCTTAGAAGTGAATCCTGTCAGATGAACTCAGAAAAGATTGCTTCAGGTGGGATGAGTACAGACTTTTAGTTATCTTATGAAGAACATCATATTATCTTACCACATTCAGAATTTACAGCCAGGGGCAGAGACAGTAAGGAAGTGGGAGAACTATCCTCCAGTGAAATTTTTAGAAAAAATTACCCTTTGCATCTCAGAGGATACTGAACTCAAGTGTTTCATTCCCCACTGAAATCAATGTGTGAACAAATTATTTAACATCTAAGTATCCTACAATGTAATTGTAACGTGTGCCCCACTGAGTCAAAAAAAAAAAAAAATCCTTGAATCTCTAGAGGATTCAAACTCAAGTATTTCATTCTGCCCCCACAAAATCACTAAGTATTGAACAATTGCTTTAAACTTATGTTCATTATCTTTTCAAAACATATGTTACTTAACCTGTACCCCCACAACATTAAATCATGGCTCATCACTGGTTCTTCCATTCCCGACAATGAATATTATTAAACCACACGAGTTTAACATAAATTTAGGCTATATTATCTTTTAAGAAGGCTTTTGCCCGGTGAAGACAGGATCCACTTTACTTTGTAATAAATCATTCTTGTGACATGCTGATTATGATCTTAAAAAGTTAACAGTGAATTACTTCCTTACATGTGCAGTTTGTTTCTGGATTTATGGGAAATTTTGAAGAACCACAAACAAGAACAGATGTACCAATAATATGTGTAACATTAGCCTCATTATAAAACCAACTTCTAGAGTATACTGTATTATGGTATTATGATTCTTAATATATTCATTTGAGTGCAGAATCTGAAGAAGATATCCTCTGGTTTTCTCATTGTTCTTGTTTGAGGATGGAAAGTAATATAGCATTACTTGTCTGGGATATTCCATGTTAGATGTCTCTAATGTAAATTATTCATCATACTATTTTATGTTTTTCATTTATCCACTAGTTTATTTTGTGAACTTTCCAATTAAACAGCACTATGTTTTATCTTTGCTCTGAAGTAGTAAAATAGATACAGTAATTTGATTTCATCTGTAATCAAATACTCAAGGAAATGTGGAGATGGATCGATCAAAAGAAAAAAAAAGTATGTAAGAATGGGAAAAATCTTGACTTGATCATATGTGAGATCAACCTTTATTTTTGTTTGGCTAAGCTGCAGATTGGTTTTGGTGCCCAGCTGGGAATGTAAATATACGACACTGGAAAATACATTGTAGTTTGAAGCGGTATGCCACCCGGGTTACAGTTAGGGTTTTCCTGGCCTCAGTCCTGTAACCACAGCTCTACTTCTGAAATCAAATAGACTGGATCTTTTACATTATGTCATACAAATATAAAATGAAAATGTTAAAACTGAAATCGAAGGAGCATCTTAAAATTCATTATCCCAATCTATTTCAATAAACATCAAAGAAACTGTGATTCTCTTATTATCTTTTCTCTTCATTCTCTCCAGAGAATGCTTTCTTTATGTTTCTCCATTTTGAAGTGAAGACCATATGTTTATCAAGGCTGTAGAACCTGATATGTGAGGTGAGGGAAAGGCTTTCTTGGGCACAACAGCAACGACAAGCTGGCACTCCCTGTTCCCCTCAGCAAATTAGGAAAGGCAGAACTAACCCATTCTGTGCGGGTTGACCTACAGGAGCTTCAGTGAGGCTGTCAGTTCTGAAGTAGGGGTTTTAATCGCGTGGAGGTCGATGCAGGCTGAGCTCAGGCTCATCTCAGTGCAAGAACTCAAGCTTCCGAACTCGATCAGATTTTTTTTCAGACTTTGAAAATCTATTTCGAAAATAATCGAGTTATTGAGAACATAAACCTGACAAAACGCATCAATTTAAAAATTATTAAATAGTATACTCGAAATCAGGTTCGACTCAATTAAACTCAAATAAATTTAAACTTGTGATACTGGGTCAATAAATAATAAAATGAGTAAGTTCATTAAGCCCAAACTTGGGCAATTAGGGTATTGTGATACTTGAACTTCGATTAAACCACAGACAAATTTGAAACTTATGATACTGATGTAAATAATAAAATGATAATTCTCGATTAAAGCCCAGCGTTTACCATAGTTAGGAAGCAGCCTTTTTCTGGTGTTTAAGAAGGAACAAAAATGAAATTTGAACTTAGAAGTAAATATTCTAATCTACCTAGAGTATTTATAAATTTGGACTTAAATTAGAGATGGATTTCTATACTTATCATAATAATGCAGCCAAGCGTTTTGAGTGGTGTATTCAGCGACCAAAATAATAACGTAATAATATGTCATATGGGTTTAGTGACCCAGAACACTCTTTTACAGGAGAGAGTTGGTTGCCGGTCTAATATTAGATGCTCTCAAGAGATAGGAGCAACAAAAGGATAACTGGAGAGGCTGAATAACAGGCCTGCCTTGCTGTGATATATTGTTTTGCTTCATGAGACCTTCACGAAGCTTCAGTGTATAATGATGTGAAAGAAGCTTAAGTGACATATAGCTACTGGCTTAGCAGGTTGTTGGTCATAAGTGATTCCTGCTCTGTCGGTGTGATACGGTATTTGCAAGCTCCCGCTTGTAATGATCTGCTACGTGGGCTGAAATGTCTACTCATGTGCTTTACAATTGCAAAAAGATTTAAGTATCTATGATCTTGAACTGCTGGCGTGATAGCCTCTTTCACCATCAAATTAAGTCAGTCCTTCGAGTTATTAGGAGGATGTTCCACCACTTCGCTAACTAAAACTGCATGATAGTACCTAATTCCCAAGTCCAATGGGAGAATAAATTAAATAATAGTTGATAGGTGTGAAAATGTTTTGAAGACAAAAGAAATACTCAATTCATTTTAAATTGAATTGATATGAGATCCATTATGCATTACATATCTTTAGAAAGTAAGACATTATGTTCTTCAGACATAGAGCCTGCCTCACTCATACCATACTCTTTTATGACATATTAGCCCTCTATTATAATTTTTATGATTTTGCATCGATACCATGTGATGGACCCGAGTTTCTAAAAGGTGAGGTGATAGGTGTGAAATCTCACAGAAGAACTAAATATCATTATTTTCGTATCTGAGTCAGTATAGATGCAATCTATGTCAAATTTAAAACATATTATTTATATATCAAAGGTTTGTCTACCTTGAGCTCTCTTTCTATATATGCATGTACGTAAACTGGTCAAGGAAGACCTGTATGATGGTTAAAGTATCTCTCAATACTTTCATGTGGAATGATGTGGGATTACATCTACATTGATTTTGGAACCATACCGTTTTATGTATCCAAGGTTGCTACTTGGAGCTCATATATGTATATATATATCTGAACAGGAGTGATAGTGAGGCGTTTTTTTGTTTCAGTTTTCCTCTCAACATATTAAATAAAAAAGAAAAAAAAAGCTGAAAGCAAAAGGAAGGTGGGGCAGCAATTAGTGGATGGAAATTGTTTTGAAAATGAGTTTATTGTAGTTTGAAAAATGTAAAAAGCAATCCACAGTTTACGAGGGCCTTAAGCCTATTTGAGGTTGATTAGCCCTATCCTGTAATTTCACGCTGTTGATCTGTTATTATGACACTTGATATCTTGTTTTTAAAGTAAATATAATTTCATGGGTTTAACTCTTGATTATTTATTTTATCGTATTATGTATTTTTCCCTGAACAACATCAGCCAGAAATTTCCTCTAATGGTGGTCGATTGTTTCCTCTATTTGCCAGTGGCTTCCACTTTCTTTCCCGTTTTCATTGCGGAACCAAACAGGCTACCAGCAGAGAAAGCCATAAAAACGAAAAAAAGAAAGAAAGAAAGAAGAACCATCTCTTCTTCTCTTCGTGATATTTCGATCAGGTAATGGTATAATTGTGAATCTGAGACAAGGCAAGGAGTGGAGTTTATGATGCGCCTTCCTTTTAATTCGCTTTTTCTTATTTCTCAAGAACGCGCATATCTTTGGCATTGTGGCTTTCTCTAACAAATAACAATGATCTGCAGCAACTGGGTTTCATTCATCAGACCGAAGGCTTCTGGAGTTTTCTTTCTTCACTTTCTTACCTGTTGAGTTCATGATGTGTATGCCTTACATGGATATTATCTGCTATTTGATTCCTCCTGTCGATCACGTCCTCACATTCTTGAGCTTCTACCGGCTCCTGGAAATTTCCCCAACTCAAAGATATATCAAGACTATTTTTTGTTAGCGTTCGATTTGAAAGTTGACCTGCTATTTAAACTTACTCACTCCAAAGAACTCGATGGTCTTACTAAGTTCGCACCTGTATGTTTAATTCATTTACAGGAGCTTATTTTTTGAATCCTTCTTGTTTGCTTTTCCTTTGCATCATCAGTTGACAATCATGCATTGGTGAAATTATGAATTTCTTCAAGGGCTCGATGTTTTTAGTTATGATGATTGAAGCAAATTGAGTTGTTAAGGAAGTAGAGTTTGTATTTACTCTATTCCGGTTGAGTTCTCACTATTTGATTTCAACAGCCGGGGATCTTCAAGAGGGCAGTTTTCCTTGACCATAGGAAATATATTGAGGGTAGAATCAAAGGCCACCGGAGAAACATTAATGCGATGAATTAAAGGAGAGCAGAATCCTCCTTTTTCCCTTCCCTCATAACTAGAATGCTTTAGTTCTTGGGGAGTTCAATAGATGATAATCGTGATCCCTCAGAATCAAATTATTTCCGAGAGCACTGCACAGAAGCTTTTTCCTAACCATCATCTGGAGCAAATTTACCACTTGTAGCTTCTGTAGATACCAGTGTCTTGATATAAATATATTATTCATGTTAGGACAGCATAATTTTTCTTGAAAACCCTAAACCTACAATTAATCAGAGAGAGGCAAAAGTAAAATTTCCAATTCAATTTCAATTTAAACAATATTTGAGTTCTTTGATTTGAAAGAGTCCTAACTCATCATTAGAAAGCGGTGGCATCATTATGGAGATTCCTGAGCAGGGCAGCCATACCTTGTTGCTTTATGTCAGGCTGTTCTTTTGATAGGTTCCATTTCTGGGCTATTGATTGATTCTCAAAAATCATTACCTTGAGTTGGTATACTGGACCAGGGTAAAGAGGTGTTCCTTTTCAGTAATTCTATAAAAAGTATGTTAGATTGACTCTATTTTTATTTTCTTTTCAGTTTCTTTCCTTCTCATACTCTTCCTTTGTTTTCTTTCCATTCCTTATTTTCCTCTTTTCTAAAATTCAAACACAGCCTTGAGTTTGAGAGACTCAGTTTTTCCTTCATATTTTCTTCTGGGTTACAATATAATTGGGTGCCAATATCTGTATTACCTATATTAATAGACCTCTTCCTATTCACCATGACCTAACTATTGCTTGTGAAGAAACTTGGGATCCCTAAAGTCCATCAAACTGTGACAGGAGTCATATTTCTTTCCATTTAAATCTTTCTGTCAGTATTTCTCTTTCTTAAGTCTGGTTGCAGAAGTGAGTTCATTTTTCTTATTGGATCTAGTCAGTTATGTCTTCTAAAATTTTGATATTTATCAAATTGATTCTTGTGAATTTTCTTCCCTACTTCATCAAACAACATGAACATTCAGGTTTATGGATATTGAGGGCGAAAGAAGCACTATATATTTAATATATCTAACCGAATATTTAAACACTTGACTGCTTGAGTGATTCATGATAAGCACTTTGGAAATTTCTTTTTACTCTTGAGATGATCTGTTACCAGAACAATGGTGCAATATTAGCGCGATCACCATCAATATGAGGCATAACTTTCTTGTTGCATCATAATTATGAGCTTTCAGCTCGCTATTATTCCATCATCTACAACATCTGTAATAAATAAAAACCAGAAGTGCTTTTCAATTTTGTTTGCTGGTGATTCCTTGTTTTCTGTTGTCATTAGAGGTGCTTTATTTTTCATATAGCATCTTGTGGCATTCCAAAACAATTGATGTTTGTGGCTTTCTATGGTTTTCCAGCCAGAGTACCTCATTAGCTAAAACGCCATGACTGTTGCCTCATCCACCTGCATGAGTTTCTAGTGTTTCAACATCTCGAGAATGCTTCATCCTTGAAGTCCTGGTGCCCACGGTTAAATTCAGAGTTTACAGTTCTTTCAACCAATCGCGCAGGTTCAGCCCAGCACTGATGGAAACAGGGCTGCTTTCGTGTCATGGAATCAGGACCATGGTTGCTTTGTATTGGCACAACCCCACGGGTTCGTATTTATAGTTTGCGATCGTTCGGAAATCCTCCGGGCGTGATTTGAAATGTGAGATTGGGATTGTTTGAAGATGCTGTTGAACCAACGTTCCCTTTGGTTGAACCATGTTTCAATCCCAATACCCTCATTGATTATAAATTTGGATAGATGAAACTGATACATTGGTGGTACCTCGATACAGATCTGATGTTCGGGCAGTGAAATTAAGGCGTGATAAATGTTGTTGTTATTGAGCACAAAAGATATGTGTTTACAATTTATGGATCTGAAGCTTCTTGTGAGATAGAGACTCTGGCAAATCCCAGGGCCCTTGCTATTACCTTTCTACCCATTCAAATACATTTGTTTTAACTACAGTCTTGAAGAAGGACAGTTAGGGTTGGCTTACTGGGCTGAGCTCTGAGCCAATTAATTAAAACCACATGATTCTCATGTTTATGCCTCACGTTGACAATGGATGGAGAAGCTGTACTTGCAACTGCTAATTACAAAGGCACTTTAATCCACAATTTTAACACAATGGATGGACTGGCTGCAGGGTATGTTGTACTGAATATCAATGTGGTCTCTTCTTCTAGTTTCTTTTCTTTCAGGACTATTTATACTTGAAATTTGCCTCACCAACATATTTTACAGGCATAGTCAAATACAGAAAACAACAGTGGAATTTAATTACAACTAGAAACCGAAGTAAACATACTTTTACTTGCGATTTCCTATTTCTCTTGACATACTTGTCTGCAAATTTTTAATGGGTAAAAACTTCATTTCTTTTACGTATATCGCATCTACAAATAAAAAGTGAATCCATCATTAGTCTAAATCAAAATCAAAAATCTTTATGATAAACAAGTTACATCAAAACTTGTTTTTATTCCATTCTTTGCCTCTTTTTACAGCAGTTACCAGGAAGGTTCGATATTATAGGAAATTTATAGTATTGCTCTCTCCCCAAATATTAGAGTGGTTAGCCGTGTCAAATGAAAAAGACACTATTCATATATTAAATCTCAAATTAGATGGTGGGGAGGATTCATCAAATCAATTCTATTAACAAGGTTCAGCATCAATTTTGCACGTGATTCTTCCAAACTCTCTTGATGCCCACATCACCAATGCTGGTGCAGTACAGTTCATCATTGTCCTTTATGAAAGAGTAAAGAGTTTCCACTTGATAATGAGTTCAAACACGGACACTCAGGTACCTAAATGAAATTTGTCTGGATTGTGATGATGTCCCTATAATTTATTGGATTTTGGCTGTTAAACTTATTACCAGTACATCATTGTTTGTCATCATTCAAATTATGATGATTTTTCTGGCTGTTCCATCTCAAAGCATCTCATATTCATTTTCTGAGGTTTCTAAAATATTTAGCTCAGAATGATCATCCTTTGATCAATTATTACTAAGGACTCCCAATTCTTCGCAACATTTTGGATCTCAGAACATCATCATGATTATTAGCATGGATGGAAGAGTGAACTCATATTCAGTGACTCACTTCTTCAAATTTACTAGAACTTGTTGCTAGAATCCTTGAGTGCTTTGTTATTTATTTATTTATTTCAAAACCTCATCACTAATTCAGGATTTAGCATTGTTTAAGTTACATACCTGTTCTTCAACTGCAGTATTATCTGTGCTCATGGTTAGTCCTTCTGTAAATTATAATGTGGACTGATTATTGTCACCCATCAGCTGGATTGTATCATTTCTAAAGTTGGTGCAGCTGAGGCTTTTGTAGGTTGCGGCTTGTCCCTGCGCTGACATGGTGGTTGTATGGCTTTGGGTCATCCCCCATGAAGCCTCCTTCATAATAAATTTTACAGCATAGGGAATTCCCCAAAAAGTGAAAACAAAATCTCAAGTTTCATTTAAAGATTGCAACTGTTAAAGAAAAATTTTGTTTTTTATGAGTCCCGCTCACTAATTTGTGAAGATCTTCCTCTCATCGAACCGGGACCTCTCCCCTTCTTATACACTTACTGGCTCATCAAAACGCTCCACCATATAGTTGACATGATGACAGATCTTACACTACATATGAAGCAACTGAAAACTATCAGGCCCTTATTAAAAACTATAAACTCTAATCAGAGGATAATGAACTATCTAACAGTTATATTAGCCATGTGAAAGTGCATAAAGCACATGCTAATCATTTCTTCGGTCAGTCTATGTTACTCCTTTGAATTAACTTGGCCAACCACTATGTCTAGTGCTCTGTAATTTGAGCAGAACAAAATTATGCTTATTCTTGGTAGATATCGGATTAGTAATAAAAACCAAATTACCACAGTTATTATAACAATAAGAATATTCTACATCATGTTCACCCTCTCACATCCTTTTTTTTACCATTGCTCAGTATATTTCATATCCTCATACCATTTTCCATTATAGTTTAGGTGCGGTTTTTGTCATGAATGGAGGGATAATGTTTGCAACTTAAGAATACAGCTTTTCTGAAATCATCTTAAACTTGGAAAGCGATAGATTGGACAGGAAGCAATTAAGTCATCTGTAAATGTGAGACTTGAATGTCTGCATGTAGTATCAGTCTACAAAATAATTCTTTTTCTGCAGAAATCTGCTAAATAGATATACTAATAGTAATAATTTTCCTCTTTGGAAAATACATTGCTGCAGTTGTGGATATATATATATATATAATATCTAGCTTATATAAGGAAATGTTCCTTTGCTCTCACATTGAGGTGATAGAAATAGGAAGAGAAAGAAGCTTTGGCAACTCTAATCAGTGTGTCTGAAAAGCATCTTAGAAGAAGCACATCGAAAAACAGAGGCGCCCTTCTATCATTCATTCAAATCTAGAACGGTGTATGTGAGAGAGAAAGAAATGCTTCTACTGCTTTCACATGTTCAGCAGTGTTCCACACCCTCATGACTCGTTGTATCTGCCGTTTCTTTCATTTTTAAGAAAGGTTAATTAGACGGATAGTGAAATAAATAAAATTACAAATATTAAATAAATAGCTCAAATTATTTTTAAAATTTTCTTCTCTAGAGCCTTCCTAACCTACATCTATTCTCTTTCCAAACCGCATTTGTTAAATAGGAAGGATAGTTTTTAGTAATTCTGACTTGAAATCACCATCCAATTTATTTCCAAAGTCCAACTTTTCCTTTTTCAATGAAATGATTTCTTCTATACCAATCTAAACTATCTTTGTTTTTTTCATATTTTTATGTTATTATATTTGTTGTAATATGATAAGTATATAAATCAACCGTTGTTTCTCTATGCAGTTTCATGTTATTAAGACAAAGTCATTACATCCAATTCATGTTCCTCAATTTACAAATTTAGATCTTGAAAGTAGCCCTTTAGTATCTTAGGATTTATCAAATCATTTTTGCTATTAACTTATATGTTGCGTCATTCCCTAAAGTTTTTAGCATGTGTTCCTATAAATTAACTAATACATTAACTTTAATCAATAAGATTTATCCTGAAATTCATAATATTTGATTTACTGTAACTTTTGTGAGGCAGAGCAGAGTGCTAGTCACTCAAGTGAATTATTTTTCATACCTGATGTTAGAAGCTGAAAGGCACGTATCTTACCAATACGAAGCGAAATGCGCAAATCCATTTAACAAATAGTCAATAATACTTTTCGGTGCCGTGAGTGAGGTTATTCACACTGTTATGCAATTTCTCAATCATCTTCTGAAGCCCATTGACCATATTTTAACAAATGTAGCAGTTGCCATTATTTGCCACCGACACATTCTATAAGCGGAAATCCATAGGTGCCAACATATCCCAATTCTGTAACTAATAGGTATTAACATAATCAGGGTTAGTGGTGGTGGGTTAGTTAGTATGAAAATGGGGAGATCTGGATATGCTTATTTCATGAAGCACCTTCTCTTTTTCTGGATAACTTTCTCCACCCTCGAAGCTGATGAACTTTGATCATAACAAACGGTCACGGTTTTGCGATCAAAATAAAGTAGTATCCCTCTTTCAATTAGCATCTACTCTTTAATTACAGAAGAAGGCAAAGTAGATTTGTAATATTAAGTAATTCCATGATAGATCACATTCCCATAATTTTTGGAAGAAGGAAAAGTTTACTATATTAAAAAACTCATATATATCAGTAATACAGAATCTAGTTTTGAGACATTATTTTTAAATATGCATCAATTCAGAATTTTTTAGAAAAATTATTTGGACAAACTCAATCAATTTTCCTAAGTGCAAACCTCTCAGACAACATTTTCAACACGTCAGAAACATTATATTCAGAAGAATCAGAACTAACTCACCTGACAAACGCTGTAAGAATGGAAATGTGGATCATGAAAATCGAGCTATCTTGATATAGCTTCGGAAGTGACTCCTTAACAGAATCCTCAAGTACCTAAGTTTTCCCTATTTCTGATAGAAGATCAAATGCTGTCAGTTCTGGATCACTTATAAACTCATGAGTTTTCAAATTTAAATAGGCCCATATTAGATCTATTCATCTAAGGTAGTTAACTTCTCTGCCACAGGTGTTTTTATTTAACATATATTTGTATTTCAAAGCAGGACCCCAAAGCTGAATCAAGTGACCAAAACAAGTTTGCATGACTTGTTCAAATAAGTGAACCCATCATATATATCAAATTCAAACCAATTCATTAAGAAAAATAAATCTCAAATAGTCAGCTATTCATTCATTTCTTTTTCATCTGTTACAGAAATTCATAGATTTCTACCCAATAAGTGTTCAATGTAGCATCTGGTTTTTTCATGGTCCATCTCATTGGTTAAATGATCATTAAGCTCAATTGGACCAGATTTTTTGTTTTTTAAAGTAAGCAGATATATATATATATGTGAAGAGCTGAACAGGTAGACCCCCCTGTGCACTTATTGTTTTGCCTATGCTCATTGATTAACCATAGATCCTCACCACAAACCCTATCTTTTATTATTACTCTATCTTCAGTCATTTTAAATCACATGAACTCAAGATTTTTATATACAGAGAAGCAATAACCAAAACTAATCTTTGCAAACACCTTAACACTATCTGTGACATATTTATTACAAATTTTATTAATATTAAGAGTAGTTTAGTTGTATATTCTCATATGTAAAGCCAATCTTGTATCTATTATCATAAGCTCAGGAGTAAAAATGCATACAAGTCATGTGCTTGAATGGGATCATATCTTGGAGGAAGTGAACCATTTAAGACCTCAAGTATTCAAGCTCAAAGAAAAAACATAGAAAGAATCAGCCTTAGGATTTTTTTTTATCAGATAATATATGTTCAACATAAGAAAATCGAAGGGAAAGAAAGAAATGATATTAGAGTTAAAGTAGTCTTGATTAATATACTTTGCTATAAAATATAATATTCTGATTTAGAGGAGCTCAATCAATATGATCAAATCATATGTAACTGTAGACTACCTCTAATATCTCTGCATTGACATATGAACCAATGAAAAATATCCTATAAATCACACCAAACTGCACAGAATATCCTCAAAGTATGAAACCATCATCATCATTTCCAGGGGAGATCTACCAAAGTTAGGAATAAGATCATTAGTAACACTACTAGTTGATAAATAACATAAATATTGATTAAGGTATTCAGGAAAAATCAAATCAATTTTAGTAACTTCATCCTTATTTCAAATCATTCGAAACCATCCATAACTGTCCAGAAAGATTGACACTGAATAGGGATGACTTATCTGGACAGTCTTCCAAAAGATCTTCTTTCTTTTGGGTTGTTTCCAGAACCTAAGCTAGCCACACAAGAGAAAAGCAAAAATAGTTCTTCATGAACATCTAAATTAGATCAAAACATACTCAAACTAAAATTTGTTTGGTCGATCTTAAATAAACAGTTGGTTTTCTAGCCTGAACACCAACTAATAATACGGTGGTAAGTGTATTTACAACCTCATAACCAAGTGTTCCTCATCATCAGGTACAATATTTATGTGTTTAACTAAATAAAAGAAGAAATCATACTTCAGTATCATGATTTTCAATGTAAAGAAGAATGCAAATATTACTAGAATAAATTAAAAACAAGAACAAGGAATTTGTTTGTTTTACGATTTTGTAGCTTCTTTTATATCTGAAAACAAGAGAAACGAAAGCTCTGAAAACACGTTTAGTTCCCCCATTTTTTGTTCTGCAGCTTTGTGTAAATAAAAAACCTTAAATCGAATATAACAATCACGGTTTTAGATAACACAAAATTGTATTCTCTTGTGTTTTCAGAAGCTGTTCTCAGAAACGATTTTCAAAACATGAACCGAAATAAGCCAAAAACTCCAGTCGTCAAATCCTCCAAAAGTTATATTAGTTTAAATAAATGTAGTATTATATCAAAATCTGAGCACTAAAGAGATTTTGGCACTCTAAGTTATAGTAAATTCAAGACCAATTCAATCGTAGCAAAACACCCACATGAAGCAGGGAAAAATAAAGGGAAAAGATGGTGGAAATTTACCATAGAAACACTGTGTTTGACATAGAAGAGTTTGTGAACATGGATCTCAATGACCAGTATTTTAAAAACTGTACTTTAAGATTATTCTGTTGAAGAAATGGGTAATATTACGAAAAGATCAGTGAAAATCATACTAAAATAATTTAATACAGTTTGAACCGCCGACATTGATTGACTCAGAAACATTAACAAAACATGCAAAAGCAGGTAAATACCTGATGTGGTTCCAGAACCAACGAAGATATGGTTGTAATAATGCAATAAAATTACTTAAAACTTCAAATAATCCTGTCTATTATAACTCGAGCAATATTTGCAGGATGACAGGGACTTCCCCGCTTTACGAATCCTATGACCAAAATGTGCTTTGGATCAAGAAACCTCAATTGTTTCTTTTGTAAGCTTGCCTCCGACTGGATCATACAAAACATCAACCCCTTTGAGCTTTTTTGCCTTGAGGAAGTTCTTGACGCTTTCAGTGACATTTTCATGTGAAGTCTGCATGAGTCACCCTTGTGGCTTCAAAATTTGAACCTTTTCAGTTCCCCTGCGGTGGAGACCTGCACTCTTGATTCAGCCTGACTTATAAGTCTCTGGGTCCATGCCACAAAGAAGGACCAATAAAAGAATAGATCATGGCTCCTAAATGCATGTTGCCTTGCAACGTAATCTGCTGTAGCACCCTAAAATCTTTCCAATCTGAACAATGAGACCCAGCTCCCCCAGTGCACTAAGGTCTCAATCCGACCTGTGATTTGGAGCTTACAGCCGAGGTGGAATCAAGAGAGAAAATTTGGAAGTTAAAACATGGTGAGCATTTGAAGAGAAAGAAGTCACATCTTAGGTTGGAGTTGAGATACTTGCCTGAGGCAGAGATCAACTGACTCCTGTGAATAGGAAGCCCCTGCAGGATCCCAGATGAACAGGGAGAAGAAACAGCAGCGGCTACGAGGTCACCCATCAGGCACTCAGAGCCTAGAAAATAATTTCTTCAAGTTGGGGATATGGAAGCCAAAGAAATAAGAAAAAAATTGAGAATGGAAGACAGACGCTCACGGTTCGGTCTGCATCGACAACAATGTATTGAGCAAGAGCCCTAAAATTATGGCAAGACGACCAGTACATGTCCGTTCTGTGAAACACTGGGTCCAACAGTTCGACGACGCCAAGATAAATCAGGAAGCCGGGGATGGCGAAGGATGGAGCAGCTTCTCTTGGTATTTTCCAAGGATCTGGAGGTAATTGGCATAGTTGAGACTGGTGGCCCTCGCCACCCTCTCACCACAGTGGGAGAATTAGAGACAGTAAATGGGTGGCTATCCGAGGGCACTTTGATTGGGAATCATTTCATCTCAGCAGGTCGGATTCACCACCTTTCTGCATACCAGACTTCCATTGTTGATGCCCTCCACAAATCTAATTTACAAAGCCGCTTGGCACCATGAACCACTCTTCGCTTGTGAGCAAACTTCCATTTTCTTACCCAATACCACTATCATCTCAATATTGTTCCATTAAATTATTAATGAACATGAACAGGGAAAAGGACATAACATAACGGATAAAGGTAAAGAAGACAAAGGAAAAGCCACGAAAGTGCGAAACCTAGATTAAAAATAGGTGCAATTGGGATCTCAAACGAAATTCATATGTTTCCGATTGGAGGGAGATTGATAAATACTCAGGCGATTAGTTCCAACATCCTCAAGTCTTCATCTTAGCAACTTCCCTCGTCGACCGTTTTCAGAAGTTAGCGAAAAGAGCAAAATCCTTCTCTATTTCACTTTATAAGCACCTATTTATTGCCAACTACCTCTCACTATGATTGTTCGGTAGGATCTTCCCACCACCTCAGTATTTAGACTTTCTGCGGTTTCTTTCGCTCTTTTTGATAGTTGTAAAGTTCTCTCTCTGACCTCTGTAATCCTCCCAGCTTTAAGAATAGGTGATCACTAACAAGCCTGAGGGCAGAAAAATTGCTGAGTAGATCAGGATGAGTTACTGGACCCAACACTTTTGGCTGATCAGATAGTTGTTTTGTGAGTTTAAAGGAGTTCTATAATACACCACAAAGTATGTGATTCACGAACCAGGCAACCATTAGAGAATCAGGCTTATTCTCCAACTCTTACATAAACTAAAACAATTGGTTTTCCTGTATGATTTTGTTGCACCTTTGGAGCCTCCCTGTTTTCTCGTGGAATCAGTTATGAAACCTTTAACAATCAGTTCAAAAAAGTTCTGCCTTTGATAGACCTAGCCTTGGTTGACCTCTGAGGTGAGTCCATAAAGCAACGTCTTCTCTAATGATCGAATAATGCAGGCCATGATCCATATCACAGCTTTTTCACCATGCACCAACGACCACTTACACTTTATCAAACATTAGCAACGTTCAAGGCAATTCCACAGTGAGGTATTACGTTCTTGACCAAGTTTGTTTCTTTGGGGATGAATTTTCTCATCTAAAAGTACTATTTGCCTTCAGCATTTTGAAGGATAGAAGCGGATTTCGCCCTCTGAACTCTTCTCTTGGAGAGCCTGAACTTCTACAAAATTTTGTTCATTCCTTCCCGCCGAGTCTTGTCAATCCAGTGCTCTTCAAGCATTTTATCATCCACCATGGTCGTTTCCCAGTTTATAGTCCTCAGTCCTACCATTCTCTGGGTGAATGATTAGTAACATTTGGTTTTTAGCCCTTTGAACCCTGGGTGCAGCCTTGCATTTACAACTTGTATGTTTGATATCTGAACTCATGATTGATAAATCCGGTTGTGTCACCAAACCAAATGTCTTTTTGAAGTCTTCGTTTATTAAATTCTTAATTGTTTTTTGGAAAAAAGATTGAAAAGAAAGTCATAACTCATTTAATTTAAAAGAGGGAGTAAACCTTTACTCTAATTAAAATTTTGTTCAGTTAACGTTATCCATATACAACTTAAAACTTGTCTATGTTGCCAGTGATCTTAAATCAGTTGATGGAGGGTTTTCCTCTACTTCCTCACCTATATCTCTGAGCAGTGAAGAATGCCTTACGGACTGTTTAGGAAAAAAAAATTTACGAGATGCCAGGCATATTCAAACTAGTTCTATAAGGTGGCGGTTATTCATGCTTTAAGCTCCTGAGCATTATTTGCTACTCTAGTCCTTGTTGCCCAGCAATTCTTGCCTCCCACTCTTGCCTAAGATGGCGCTAAAAAAGCGGGATTGTAAAGTTGAAGAAATCGGTGAGAATGAATGGCCAGATCAAGTGGCGTCAAATTCAAATATTCATGAGAATCCACTGCTCAGTTTTGGGGCGTCAAAAAGTTACCTCAAAGCCACATCAATTGAGCAATAACGCAAATGATGAAAGAACGCTCAATCATATTTCAAAATCTTTGGCCTTGGGAAGGCATTATCTAATCTCATCTGCTTTTGCTGTAATGCTGGTAAAATTCTTTCTGAATGGTTTATAATTTGGCTTGAATATGTCCAGTGGTTTTCCAGTCCATACTAATTAGCTGCACCTTGCAATATTACAAACTTTAAAGTTGAAATCGATCTAAACTATATCTCTTCTGGAAGGATCACAATGGACGGTTGATTAATCTGCACCCAGCTCAACTCAATAAAACCTTATTCATGCCGTTTGATCAAAAAGATCTCCACCTTTATCAGGATTACACGTCTGTAAATAAATCAAAAAATATTGAATTGAAAAGGCTGACTATAAGTATGTAAATAAACTTATTGTCATTAGATATTTTGTTTGGACAAAAACATAATTTGTGATACAATCCTGATTGCACCTGCATTGCATGTCTAACAGCAGCTTCCTATATGCTTCTCAGGTGAGGATGATTATTGACAGATTTGGTATAGCTGCCATTCGCAATTCATGGCATGATCCAGGTCAAATAACTGACCATATCTTGTAGTTTGCACAAAAGGTAGTTTTGTCTTTATATATCTGTGCTCTCTTGTGTCTTTCACTTTTCTTGCTACCATCCTTTTCATTTTTCCGTTTTGTTTTAAGTGAAATATAATAAACGGTTTGAGAAGGATAGAAGATGTCAATTTATTCTTACTATTATCTATTTTTATAACCAATCATTCCCTATAAATCCCAGCCAGTAAGGGCTGGGGCTGGGACAGACAGGGCTCTGGTGGAATACAGCAGCGCTGCTTATAGATCTGCGTCTCTGAATCAAGGATTCTAGTAAAGGCAGTGAGATCTCATGTCATAATTAATTATGGGCTCTTGCTTTCTTGCAAGCAAAGATTTTATGTATATTAGAAGTCATTTCTTATATAAACCCAATCAAGTATTATTCTTTGCTTTAAAAGAAGAAATTAGCTGGGTTCTATCAATGAATGCATTACAGAGAAATCCTTCTCACGCTAATTTACAATTTAGATTCAAGAAGTCCGAAATAAGGAATAGAGTATTTTGCATTGTTTAACGTGGATAGCTAACTTATATTAGTTTCATACATTAGACTGAGGGCTTAAGTTGGGATAATGCTTAGTCCATATTAGTCATCTACGACTATCAGTAAAGCATTGAACCTCAAATCTTACAGTTGAGAGCTACGACGAAATATGTGAACAAGAGAAAAATTGCATTTGGCTGATAAGAATAGTAAATTAAGATGATATTCTTCAATCAACAGTCCAACTGGGCTACACCTCTCTAAACTAAACTTCCATAAGGTTGATTCAAAGGTCCAAAGTGCATGTTTAACAGATGTGTGTCTATCAAAACTAATTGATGTATTTTTGTCTCCACTTTTTGCATTAAGCCCAGAGAACCATCTACTTTTATAACCTCAACCGACAGTCAGAATTATCAGTGACTCAGTGTGATGTGATTTTGTTCTCATGATTGAATGACCAGTTCTCATTGTCACGGAGAGTGGCAATAAACCGGCTTCATCCTCTTAGACGCTGAGAGACTGTCTGAGCTATTCAGGATCTTGCTTTGAAGTCATCAAGCATTGTGGTCACCCTTTACGAAGAAAGGGTGGAGGGAGGGACTGTTTCAATGGCCAGAAGACTGCGGAAGGGTTCGAGCGAGGTCAGAAGAGCTCAGTGTGAGCGGCGTTCATGAGGATATCTTTGCCTGTTGAAATAACAAAGTATATAAAGAGACAGTTTCTGACCGGTTTTTCTTCCTGTTTTTAGCCTGGGCTGTTACTGATCTTATCTTTACAAGAATCTTTTGATAATTCTGGAAACAGCAGTTAGGAAATCTATCATGATTTTATTTTACTTCTAACAAAATTAAAACTGAATTGATGGTCAGGAGATGGAAGGATCAATTGGCATTTGTAGTATCTTATGCATGATATCAGTTTTGATGATGAAGAACATAGAATATAGTTATCTTTCCAGTAGATGAGGAAGATTTGCTGAAGGAAGAATGACTTCTCTTGCATCATTCTAGAAATGTTTGTACTAACTATCACAATTATCCAATTGTAAGGACAACAAAAAAAACTTTATATTAGAATTCAATTGTTCTTGCTTCTAATTTCTGCTTTTTGCAGCATAATAGCTAGAATATCATCCACATACAGACACAGGCTTTGCATTCCATGACCCACATTTGACTTTCAACTTGATAAGAAAAATAATATGGTCCTTATTGCATTACAATTTACAACATAAAAGAAGTATTGAGTCCTCTCAGAACAGAGGATCAGTGGATATGGTTAGACTAGCATCCTGCAAGCCTGTAGGAAAATCAAATCCTGACATGAAATCATCCCCAAAGATCACAGCACCAGCAGCTAGGGCTCCAGCACCCACCCCCATTCCAAAACCAGGTCCACCACCACCACGTCCAGCTCCACTGGATCCCGATGATGGCGGCATGTTTACGTAAGTCCCTGGCAGATAGTCTGTTCTTGGAGAAAATTAGGGATGTAACCAACATTAGAAGGCGGGGGTGGAGGTGGAGGAGGATAACTTGTTCCACCACCTGCAGATGGTTTGGAATAGTTTGTAGGGAACGGCATGGGATGAGAATATGGGAAAATTTGTCGGAGGGGGATTCTGCGGTTGGCCGTGGTGGGGCGGCGCCAGTGGCCTTTGTGGAGGAGGGTAAGCATGAGCATGGGTTGAAGCTTCTGCAGGAGCCAAGGTGATGCCACCACCATTGCTGTGCCTGTTGTGATCCATAAGCTCAATCCCTTCCTCTTTACCTGCAAAACAAAATTAGGTGTGGTTCAGACTTCAGACCTAATAAATCAGTCTGAATAATAAATCAGTTCAGTGATAAGGTGATTTATGTCATGAGTATGAATGAACACCTGAGTAAGAATCCGTCTCTTCCCTCTCCTCCGAAATCCTAATTGAAATATCAACAAACCCATGAGGTTTGCTGGATTTCCCTTTCCGCAACTGAAAGCTGCCTACATCTTGAGTCCTCCCTGGCTTTGAAGCCTCCTCAGAACTCTTATTAGCATGCTTCGCCAGAAATTCTCTTAAGTTGACAGTCGCTGTCCCCTGGAGCTTTTCTCTCAGGAAAATGGGATCTCTACTGTAAACTTCAACATACAGTTCCAGATCTTGGAACTTCGATTCAGATTCAGAGTCATCAACCAAGGTTGAGAACTTGGTTTTCCAAACCGGGTTCGCATTCCCAGAAGCATCAATCTTGGTGCAATATTTGTTGTTCGGATCAACCCACCCTACTGCAAACCATTGGAGCTTCCACAAGGATGAACGCTGGAGACCCCTCGCTGAAATCAGGCAGACTTCTATCCAGATTTTCACCATTGTTGGCGAGAGTTCCTCTGCTAAAAAAGACCAGGAAGCGATGGAAGAATTTGTCCTGTGGAAAGGTTCTTCTTTTAACAAAGTGGATATAGATGGGAATAAGGAATAATGAAGCTGTTGTTAATCAATTATAAGGCTACTTTACTTTAATAGCAAGGAAATCATCAATAACTTTAGCACGGTTAGGAGGGTAAGCTTTTGCTGACTTTATACCCTGGGTACCATTGATTTGTAGTGCCTCACAGGTGGACAGGAATCTATAGGCTTAGATAGCATACAATATAAATAACATGTTGACAAATTGGTAGAAATGCATGAAATTCTAGGCTTCAATAATTTCTACAAAAATTTACAGAACAATAACATTTCATATTTTCCCTATACCACATCCATCTTTCTTCCTTCTCTTCCCATTCATCTCCATGTTCATCTTCGCTTTCTTTATTCACTTTCCATATTATTTGAATTTGGTACTCGTTTTTCTGTTACGCAGAAGCCAACATCAAACCCAATTTTGGTTGACAAATATCCCATCTTTGCATAAAAATACTTCAGCTGCTAGTGATTTTGGTATTTAACTTGTAAGAGGCTGCCTCAGTGATGGAGCTAGCAACACCCTCCGGCCAGCATATTTGACCATCTGATCGCTAGTCGGGTAGCTTGAAACTGTTCTTGCATACATCATTGCGGTGGAGCCCAGGATGTCATCTCCAAACCCATGCTTGGAAGAAAGAGCCTGATAGAGATATCAAAGTCACGATTAGCAATTAAGTTCTTTGTTGTGATAGTGATTAATTAATAACATTAGACTCAACAAAAATCCAGATATCATTAACCTCCCCATAATATGAATTCTGAGTCCCTCTGATTATCAAACATGACAAAGGAATCATTAATTTTGAAAACATTTACTATCCTTCCAAGCACAATTGTCAAGTATGTAGGACCAAGGACCCACCTTCCATAAGTCAAAATTAAGTTTTTTCAGGAGCCTAAAACTTTATCATAGCTTAAAAAGGATCACTATGCGTTTAACCACACTCTCCACTTAATTATCTTTCTCAAATAAAACTCAAGTATAAGAGGACAAAATTGTCTTCTTCTTAATTCCTACCCTCACACCCACACAAAATGCTAGTCCACGATGATCTAAGGAGTATAGTTTTCCCAGCTTTAGTTATAAAAATAAAAATAAAATTTGAGGAAGATGATAAAGGGAAGAGAAAAGCATGAAAGAAGAAAAGGAAAGAAAACTAAAGAAAGAGGAAAACACAGGAACCATTAAGTTTTGGAATGGGATAGGGATGAAAAAGAATAGAGCATTTCTATCCTCTCACACACTTACAATTTTAGTTTATTTTTGAGAATTCATAATTGCATCCACCAAACTGTCTCTACATTCATCAATTTTTCATTTAAAAATAAAATAAAATATACATATAAAAAACCCCAAATGCCCTTTTAATAAACCTCACTCACTCACCCACCACCCCTAACAAACCCTAACCCTTTTCTTTTCTATTTTCTCATTTTCTCTTCCTTCATTTCCTTCCCTTTCCTTCATCTTTTCCCTCTTTTTCCTTATATTTTATTTCTGTTAAGTAAAAAAAAAAAAAGGATGAAATGAAATGGAGTGCACATGCATGTTAATTCTAAGGGCATGCATAATAAATCAGCTTGGTGGGAGCTTCCGAAACTGGGGATTGGATTAGTTTTAGAACAGGACATGGATATTTGGAAGTGGAGCCAATTTCCATGGAACTATTGTAGTTGTCATCAGTTCTTATCAGGATTAGTGTATTTACCTCTGTTCTCTGAACAGAGGGCTGCTATATCAAAAATGTCTCTGCACGTAGTATTCTGGCAGAAACAACAGAAAATATAAAGTGTTGAATGATTAAGATCAGAAATGAATATATCTGAAGCACCCCCTCATAAAAGTAAAACTTCTATGAGTTCAATATATGATTTTAATGGCTACATGAAACGATGAAAGAGAATTGATCCAGGCCAAGTAAAGTTAGCATTCCAGAAATTGTAATAAGACTATCTACATGTCTCCTTTGTTTGGTCGATTTATGACACTATCAGTTAACACCCAGAAAACATCAAATAATATAGTCTGCTGCATTTTATAACAAAACAATTTTTAGAAATAAAACACAAACCTTATGATCCTCTTAACTATCATTCTGCCAATTCCCATTCTCCGCAGTGAAGGAATAACCTGAAAGGTGGTATATAAACAACCAATAATACTAAGATAAGCAGTATAAATAGGGAAAATTAGTACTAAAATCTTGAATTTCATGAAACTGCATTTAAATTACGAATAAAAGTTTGATTTTTAAATATAGTTGTTTTTAAATATAAGCAGGCTTTCGTGAATTTTGTTTTTATATCGGAATAAGGCTTGAGCCTCGATGCTTGTCGATGTCTTTGGATCTTTGAAGCTACTGAGTGGAAATGAAAGTTGGGATATAGCTTGAATTCATGAGGAGATCTTATTCGGCAAATTTTGTAAGAGGATTTAAATCACGAGTTCGAGTTTTAATCTTAATTTTTAAAGCTATAAATATGAAACAAGGAGCTAGAAGTCAATTAATTTTCCAAGGGTGGATATCAGTTTCCACATCCATCTTCTTAAGGAATTCTCAACTTGAGTGGGGTAGCGACGACTGGAATTCAAACATGGAAGACCGTCGCAAATTTTGAAATTGGAATTAAAATGAAGTGAAAATCAAGTACCTACCAGCAGAGGTCGTAGATTAGAGGCGGTCAATCCCTGATCAGAGCAGCTCGGCCGAAGCCTAATTGGCCGTTAGATGGCGTCACCGGGATCGCCCGCCGAAGCATATCTCCCCATGATCGGGGATAACTTGGCGGTAGAATCATGGTTATCGTGAGGTCTGCAGAAGACGGAGACGACAACGGAGCTGTGGCGGAGAGCAATCCGGAGCTTGCGGATGTCGAGGGGCTCAACGCGGCCGTCGGAACCCAGATTGGGGAAACGGTGGGATGAGGTATTGGAGGAGCAGTAGAGGTCTCTGAGTTCATGTAGATTTATGTGAGATGGGTTCGTGGATATGAATATGGGAGGCAGAGGAGAAGGCTTACGCCCTCCAACAGATGCTACTGCTGCTATTGAGGCGTTGCTTCTTTTTCTGCCTGCCCCCATTTAGTTGTCAACATAGCACTGGATTATGGCGGGAGCAACCGCCCATCACCCCTCCTTCCCAGGATAACATCTCTTTTCCAACCCCACATTTTTGCCGTTTTCCTTTTTCTGGTCAGTATTCAACATAATATAATTTACAATATTTGGCTCTAAAAAAATCGTCTTTAATAAAGTTATGATTTAAAGTATACTTCTTTTTTTTTTCTCTTCTTTCTTTTTTAACCACTCGTTTCCTTAAGTAATTAATGATGATTTTTCGATGATGAATTAATTTATTATCAAATCTATTCCGTCAAGAAAATGCTATTCTCTATTAATTTATTATCATTAATAGAGATAGAATCTATTCAAATCCAGGCCTTTAATAGCATCAAAGAATAGCTTAATAAAACTAGGAATAGCAAATCTATACAGATAAGAAATAAAGATGAATAAATTTCAATTAATACATATTATATGTAAAAGATTTGTGACTTCACGTCTTCTTATCCCAGCGTATTTCTTTTCTTAGTAATCTTTACAGTATAAATAGTATCGAGATATATACTCCTTTGTATGAATTATACCATGTATGAAATGATTAAAAGAAAATGTTCAAACTTTCATTAAAACGCTCTTATCTTATAAAGATACATTTCCTAAAAAATGCTTAGAAAGTCATTATAATATTTTGATACAAAGAGGGGTATGATTTTTGATATCATAAGTAAGAAGCATTCTCAATTTATAGAAGTTCATCTTTTATTAAGGTCATCTTATCTTTGGAAATAATTTACAAATGGATAACGAATGACTTTAACCAATTCTTTATTATCTTTTGTGGTAGCTAGTTCTTATCTTAGATTGTTCTCTTGTGATCTTATTTTAATCTTGTGTTCTGTCCTTATCTTCTAGATTTGTTATTTTAAGCATTCTCGAACTTTATCTTTTAACAATGAGTCGATATTATCTTTAGGCGTGTTGTCATTATCACAGGTTGTGTTATCTTCTTTATCACTTCATTTTCTTAAATATGTCATTCTGATTATAGTGATAGGCTGTCAGTGTCGAATCAGCTTTGTCATTTTAATTTATAGTGGAAGATATGTCCTATAAATGCAGCTAAAATTGTAATACTCCAAATTATGTCATAGTCGTTTTATAATATGTTTAGAGTATATTATAAGTTAAATTTGTATTTTTCGAAAATTTAAGTGCTAAATGTGAAAAAGGCTAAAACCAGGATTATCTAGTGCTATGAGTTAAATTAGTAATTTACGATCCAGGAGCTTAAGATCATAAGATGAAAAAACTATATGCTAAGTTAAAAATTAGATAAGTTGATTTGAGAATAAAAAGAAAATGAAGGACTAAGTTGTAAAAGCCAAAAATGGGATAAGACCAAACATGATCTTAGAATTTCCATTTGGCTTAGAAAAGTTTAGGGCAATCACGATGGAAGAAGAAGATAAGAAGAGAGGAAGAAGAAGAAGAAAAGAAGAAGGAAGAAGGAAGAAGGAAGAAGGAAGAAGAGAAGTTCAAGAATTTAAGGTATGGATACTAGTTAAAGAATTGTATAGAATATGTGTATGGTTGCTGTAGAATTCATGTAGGAGTTGAGTTTCCAACCTCTTTCTTTATCTATATGTAGGTTAGGAAAACCCAAACTTACAAATGTGTTTGGTTTGGTTGTGGTCCTCAATGGAAAAAAAATTTGTATAGAGAAAATGTTGGGTTTTAGGGGAAATGTTGTTTCTATTTTTTTTTAAATCCATGTTTTGTTTTGTAAATAAATTCATCAAATTAAGGTTAGTGAGAATTATGGGTAAAGTAGACTTCTAGAAGAATAAATCTCCTCAAAATAAGTGTATCAAATTTGGGCACATTAGATGAAATTCATCAAAGTGACCTTGCTTTGTTTCGGGTCAATTCAGTTTAGTTATGATGATTTGGATTTTGGAGCAGGTTTGGTATTTAGTAATAAGTTGGAGTTTAAACCATCAAGTGGAGTGATTCAAATTTCTGGATAAACTAGACTTATAGGAGAACAAATCTCCCTAAATAAGTATATTCAAATTTGGATCCTATTGAACCCAAAAAATTCGTCAAATTAAGGAACAATTACGTCACGAAATCTGTCTCGAGCAGTCCTGAGCTTGGAGTAATTAGGTTGTTTAAATCATAGCAGGTTATATTAGTTTAAATAAGTGATTCAAATTTATGTACAAACTAGACATCTGGGAGAACAGCTTTCCATGAAGAAGTATAGTCAAGTATATTTCTATCATTTCACAAAATTTTCAAATATAGGACACAATTCCATGTCATTCAAGCTGTCCATGAGTAGTTCGGAATGTTTAAACTATATCTCCCAAATTAAATGTCCAAATGACATGATTTTTTAACTATAAGAAACTTAAGACATAGGGGTATATTGAGTTAGAATATTACTTTCTCTAACAATCCCGTTTACATGGTCAAAAATTGTAATCGAAAATGGACTTAGGAGCTGCCTCGAATTATTCAGGCAGAATTGGTTATGAAAATTGAAATTGTATAAAGACTATATAAATGTATTATTATATGAAATAATGCATCATAGTAAGTTAATCATGATAACATGTGTTATGAAAGATAAAGAGAATATACGTATAATTTTGTTATATGAAAAAGTGTAAAGTACATTTAAATGTTTATAAGAGATTATTTGATAATGAATATCTCATAAGTATACATGATATCGGTAGTTATTCATGTATATGAGATATCTTTTTCTTATACCTAAAAGATTGTTAAGAAAACATAATAAAATCGATTTTCTACTTATGACCGGGTAGTTGGATAGATAAGCATGTCTATAGGGATAACAATGCTACAACATACAGCTTACAAACAGAGTGACCTCGTTTGGGTTAATGACATGGATCCCGTTTGGATCATTACAGTGGCCCCGTTTGGGTCATCTGATATAGTACGGTTATAAATCTTGTCTTGTCTGGTGATAGTACCTTCCAGTACGTACGGTTAACAATGTCAGGCAACTTTTGGGAATATCTGTGACATAAGATGAATGAAATTTTTGGAATGTTATAAAGGCGTGAAACATAAAAATGATGTATGAAATACAGCCTGTAATTTAATTATAATGATATAAGAAGTAACATGTATTATGAATAAAATGTTATGAAATATAGCGATCTTATAATTGGTGAATCATATTTATAATTCCCACTAAGCTATAAAGGCATACGGGTGTTTATCCGTGCCGTCTGCAGAAAGGGCGTCCATGATATTCCCGCATCTGATGAGGCTGACCTGTAGGAGTCCATCACAGGTAGGTTTGAATTGATTTTGTAAGTGTAAATGTAAGATTTTGGAGATAGTGTGAACCTAAAAGTACAAGTAAATGTGACTCATAATATATGTATAGGAAATTGTAAATACCACTACGGTGTATGTATATGAAATATTTTTGTAAGTTTATATTTTCAAAATAATTGTTTACAATTATATAAGTTAACATGTTTATAGTTCTCGGATTTGTAACACCATTTCCTAACAAATGGTGCCAAGTTGGTGCGTCACAAAAATAGACCATTACATTTTTTTTTCCAATAGTAATCCAATCTTCATTATCTTTCTTTGTTCTTTTCATTATTTATTTCTCTCTGTTCTCATAGCACAGTGGCTGGGAATATTAACTAGTCCCCTTCTGTTATTGCACATAGTGCATCATTGTTAGATAACTCTTGCTTTCGTCTCTAATAAGTATCATCCGATTCTTTGGTGGCATAGTGAATGAACAATTCTTTTCTTAAGTCTTGTCATTCTTCGAAACCGCAACTCACTCTTAATGCTCTTTGTCTTTATCATTGTCTATTGGTTGATTTTCTTGGGTTTGTTGCCATTATTGAACTACAGTTTCTTCACTAGAGTTAAGTGTTATCGCCGACCTTAATGATTATTCTATTGTCTTCATTATATTCAGGATTAATACTAAAAAACTTAGCATAACAGTTAGTGTTAGGTTATACAATTGAGATTTTAAAGTGTCATATAAGATTTCATTTCAGTCTTTACTTAGGTAGATTCGATCAACAAAACTGTAATCCATTGCATTTTGGATAAGAATAAGATTTGTTTGGTCTGCTATCATTATCCTAGGATAAATGGATTTAATTGAAGTCTGATAATATCCTTTTTCCATTGGGATTGTTATAAATGAATTCGGAAAAGACCAAATACCCTTTCTCCATATCAGATAAAATGTGTGATAAGATTTATGGGATAAGCATTTGTGGATCTTTTGAGTATTTTGTCTTTAGATGAGGATCTGTCTACGTATCTAATATTTTAAACATTTATTTGTTTGTTTGGCTTTTTAGGATAAGATAGCGTATCAAAGCCCTCTGCACCTTTATGTTAGCGCCACACTTTTTGATGTTTTAGTCTTTGGGGCCCGAGCAAACATCATGTCCTCTAATTATTTTCCATTTTCAAACATTTTCAATGAGATTTTGGGACATATATGACTTGGTTCTTATGTTATTAATATCTTTTTGTAAGTTTATTACTTTTTCTTCAATTGATATAAGAGCATTATAATTTTGTTGTCATTATATTTCATTTCCTTACACTTTGCCATCGATGGCGATTTCTCTTGGTTCACGGATGTTATTTGGCATTCTGCTCCAAAAAGTCACAGAAATTACAAGTTCATTTTATATGAATAATCTTAAAATTGTAATAACTAATAAGAGTTTGTCATCTAGATAATCATCTAGCTTGTACTCATTTTTCCAGTGTTATTCCTTATAAATCCCCTCTGACTTGAGTGTTATAGGTTTTCATTTATAAAGGTTTAGGTAATAAGAATATCTCTCACATTTGTAATTACTTTTACCATACAAGTAATTCATTTTCATTAATATCATAATTAATCTAATTATTATTAAAAGTTCCACTTGCATAATGACATATTTCACCTAAATTTGTTTTTAAGAATTATGATGGTCAAACATTAGAATCTGATTTAAAGTAAAAAATATCATAAGATTATAAGGTATAACCTTTTTAGTAGATTGTTATAAATATAATAGAATGTAAGGAAATGGACATTATGATATTCTCTTAGGAAATAGTTTTCTGGATAAATTAGATAAATATAGGATTACTAAAGCAGAAATAGAAATATATAGTGAAAACATTTGTTTTCAGGAAAAATAAATAAGAAGAAATTACATTTCTTTACTATAGGTATTTATAATAGTAAATATTTCATAAACTAAGTTATATATATATATATATATATATATATATGAGTTCAAAAAAAATGATCTTAATACTTGGAGTCCAAAGATGCCATTGTGAAACAACGAGGCCATCAGCTGAAGCCCCGAAGGAGGGCATGCGGGTAGGCGGTGGGCCTTTTTGTGCCAACATTGACCTTTGGTGCCAGCCCGAATAAGGGCCTTTAGATTATTAAAAATAGATTATGAGAAGTCTCACATGGGATACAGAAAATAGAATAGTCCTTAATAATATATTATTACGCAAGTCGGCGAATCCTCACCAATAAGGAAGAAAGAGCGATAATAAGACATCATCCGTGTCGGATCCCTCGAAGGATCCCCAGATAAAAAGGAAGATTATTCCAAATGAAATTTGCTTTCTTTATTATCCCTTACCAAATCAGATACCAATAATAGCAAAATATCCCGTCTGATAGAGCAAATCTAATCACCATCCTAGCGGTTGAACATCACTATAAATACAAAGCCACCCCATCGGTGAAGATGCATGATACTAAGCAGTCTAGCGATCCTAAGCATTCTCTTTTTTTCTCTCGGCCGGCTTAGGCATCGGGCGACCAAAATGAAAGCCTCATGAAGCCCCCTTTTTCTGTTTTGCGAAGATTGCCCGTCGAACGCAGACCGTCTTCTGATCCTCTCGAAGACGATCCATAAGCGCATCCCATTTCGCGGCCAATCCGGTCGTGACAGCCTCTAGCGGCTGAAGCTGATTCAGATTGAAAAAAGCATCGTCGATTGGCGTAGATGCATTAAGAGCGGTTCCTTTACCAAATATAGCGATTTCTCGATTCTTGATGGTACTGACTGGAACCCGGCGTGAACAGCTAGTCATACGAGGATCACGGTCGGCCCAGGCAACGCCAGACAGTGACCTCGGCGTGGTAGAAGCGGTGCGGGCCCGACACGGGCGAGGGTGGAGGCACTCGCCTTTACCCGATCAGCGTCGACGAGAGAGTTAGAACAGCTCGCGAGACCGTCAAGCGACCACGGGGCCATGATCAAACTTCGGAAGGCCATAATATTCCCTCGCGAAGAATGACCTGACGCCGGTACTCCCCCGAAGTTGAAGCTGGCGAGAATCCAGTAGAGGCCGAGGCGCGGACCCGCATCCTAGCCCACGGAGAAAGCGGCAATTCTTGGAAACGCGTCGGGGCGGAGAATTGCACCATCTTCAGCGAGGAAGCGGGGGAGCAATCGTAGGAGCGGTTCGAACCTCCGGCGAGCTCGGCGGTGTGAAGAGGTGGTGAAAGGGCGTCTTCTTGACATTATGAACACCTTGAGTACTGACAAAAGCAGAGTCACCTACCGCAGTAGGGTACTTCACTTCCCCGCCAGGCCAAGTTCGGAGATACCGCGGTGGAAGTGTTAAATGGTACTAGAGATCGAGTCGATCATCCCCGATACTACAAAACCAAATGGGCGCTGCATGAGTATCGAGTCGGTCGCGATCTGAGCGTTCGGCTATCACCTAAAGGTAGACCTTGGCGTGGTTGATGAACTTCCACCGTCATCGATCTCTGGTCGGGGAGTTATCCGTGCGTTTGTCTCCCGCTTCATTAGGGGGCGGGGCGGTATAAAAAGCAGTTATTATCTGCGACGTGACCGAGGGCTCATGGCTTGAGGTCTTATGTCCCGATGATTCGTCTGAGTCTTTAAAAGGTAGATATACTGACAGCGAAATTCACGATCCGCTGCGTTCATTCTTTGGCTTAGGGATTAAATTCAGAAAGATTTAATATTTCCATCTCAAAAATGTTGAACAAGCATGGCGAGGTGCTGCAAGCGAGAGAAGCTATATTAACGGTGAAGAAGGCCTCATATCGAAAGAGAGCTCTTCCTCCCCTGTGAGCAAAGAGCGGGGCGAGACGAATAGCGGGAGAATGAGCAAGAGACAAGCGACCGGGGGGATCTCCGAGAAAATGGAGAGCGATCTCCCAGGCGTGGAAACCTCGAGAGATCGTCTAGGTCCGCCAGCGTCAGAAAGATGTGACGTTATTAGCCTCGGCGTTTCGCCTGCTGACCTCGGTGTCCGCAGAGTTACAGCGAAGTCTGAAAGCGAAGCGAGTTCATGAGGTGGCAATCAAATGAAGTCGGATACACCTTGAGAGACAACTCAGTAATGCGAGTTCCATAGGAATTTACGAACACCGCCTGGACTGTTGCACTCTGACTCGAGAAATAGAGTACTTGTCTGACGTGGATACCTCAGGAAGCTTTATATCCCACCAAAATCGAGTCCGAAATCAAGCTGGAACCCGGAGGTTGCTACAGCAACCACCACCTCGGAATGATGACTCAGCGCAATAATCACCCAGGTGAAATCGAGTAATCTCGGGAGAGTTCGCGAGGAGGAGAATCGGTCCATTTCGGAAGGCCACGTCGTACGTAGGTTGACGAGAGATAGCGGAAATTCAAGCGATCCCAAACTAAAGCGGATCGACGCATCATCACATTCTCATTTCGGATCTAGAGGGATGCCAGCACCCTCACCAGCGACCTTTGGTAGTTCGGCGGTTGTAGCCCGACCGCGGCTCATGTCGGGTGCAATCGTGGCGGGGAGTTACGGCCCGATATCATCTTGGCGTCGGCCAGCGTTTGATAAAATGGGCATCGGAAGGGAAAAACTGGGAACCGTCCAAATACTCCTCTACGGGGTTCTCGGGGAAAGAATTATTACCTCACAGACTCAATACAATTGGTACTCCATTGGGAGATTCCCGGTACGACGACGACTAAGGCAAGATTCCTCAAGTAGTAGGCAGCTAAAATCTTGCTTATAACATGTTCTTTGGCGGATATCTACCAATCTGATAAAGCGGTCTTGCTTTTCATACATGATGATCCGATTCCCTACCATCGCGGGGGTAGGAATGGATTCCCCGAGGAGACCGGCGGGTGGCTAGGGAATCTTGCTCACATCCATTGAAACAAAAGCGGTCGACAAAGTATATCGTGGGCCAATTTCGACAGCATGCGTGGCGAGAGTACTCACTCGGCGAGCCATAAATTTAGGCGGTATTGTTAGATGGCGACCTGAACATCCTACTTTATGTCGGCTCTAAACTAGCGGAAGACCTCGAAAACCTCCTTATGCATTTTTAAGACAAACGGAGATGTCTTCGCATGGACGATAGGACATAGGAGGAATTGATCCTACGGTAATCACCCATGGAATTCTTGTCGGCGAATCCTTTAAGCTAATCGAACAAAAAAGGAACCGCTTGAAAAATAGCCATCAGAAGAAGTCGACAAACACGGCTTGAGCGTCGGGTAGAATACAGGCTGCTAGTAATGTCGTACTCGTCGAAAAATGACGGCAAATGGCGACTGCAAGTCGACTTCAGGCATCGACAAGCATGCCCAGAAGGACGGTTTCCCTCATCGCGGTCGACCTCATCGTAGTGCCACGCGGAGCCATGAACTCCTGAGTTTTGGATGCCTTCTCGGAAATTCTGACGGTCGATTATGGACCCGGTGACGAAAGGAAGATGGATTCGTCGCGGTGTAGGGAACTGTGCTATCGTGTGATCTTGGATTCGAGGCTGAAAACTAAAGGAGCTACATATATCGGAGGTTGGTGAATCGGATGTTTGAGACCGAGTTAAACCGCAATTTATGGAAGTGTACATAGATGACATCTGGTAAAAATCCACCTCATTGAATCAACAGCCATCACATGCGAAGCGTTCAAATCTTGAGAAAGCTGACATGGCCAGATCCGGTAGTGTGCCTTTGGAGTATCGGTAAGGAAATTTGAGTTTCATGATAACATTAGAGAATTGGAAGCAAATCGGGCAGATAAAGTTTGTACCACCTGATGTACATGGCATTGAAGCGTAAGAGTTGGCGCGACGGGAAGGATTGTGTATGCAGCGGTCGTATCCGAGGCGAGTGATAAATGCCGGCCTTTCTTCCCGAGTCACGAAGAAGGCTTTTCAGTAGGATGCGAGAAGTGCGAAGCATTTTCAGCCTTGAAAAAAATATTTAAGCTCCCCACCCATTATAAGTGATCTATTGAAGGGGGCTCTCGCACATACATGGCTAGTATGTCAGTTTCTCGGCCCAATCTTTGTCCTCGTCGGAGACAAAGAAGCGAGTCGTGCCAGGTTTATTCTAGTGAGCTTTGAGAGGCCAGGAGGAATACAGAGGATGGAGAAAACTAATTTTGTAGTAACCCATGACTGAAACTCAGCCCTTACTTCCAGAGCTCACCGCGAAGCTGACAGTGCAGATAAAACAAAGTGTTACATAAGCAGTAGAAATTTGATGAAGTGGGCGTAGAAGCTAGATGAGTTCGCGTCAAGTACAGGCCAAAAGCCAGCGATAAAGGGCAAGTCTTATGGAAACTTCATGTGAGTTCACCGGCGAGAACACCTTTCCGAGCTCAAACGAATGACCTCCCCATCGGAAACTCTTTGTAGATGGGCACAGCTCTGTGAGAGCCGGACGGGTCTAATCTTGACCTCTGGAAGGAATAGACGCAAACACGCACTCGGATTCGAGTTCAATGCTGAAACAACGGTAGAGGTATTGGGGCGAGTCATGGCAGGAGCCTCGACCTCGCTCATTCAACTGGAAGTTGACCCGGTAGAATTTCTGTGGCTTGACTCAGTAGTGAGTAAGACAAATAGAAGACACCTACGAAGCTAAAAGTGGAAGGATGATCCTATATCTCCAAAAGGTACTAGAGTTATTAAAAAAATTCGTATAGGTTCAGGTCAAACATGTCCCCGAATGGGGAGAACTCTGGCTAGGCTTGCTTGGCAAACTAAGCGCGGCCATACGGAGAGACCTCGTGGTCGACCACTGCATCGGAATGCAGCGAACTCTGTCGATCTCTGGGATGTGGATCATGTTGAATTAGGGTCGAAACACAGTTGGATGGACCCGTTTGGGACTATATAATGAAATGACGTCTACTGGCGACAGCAGAAGAGCCTGACTAAAATAAGGGCCCAAAGTCGCTCCGGGTTCACTAATCATAGGAAGCACATTATGCGCGAGGTTTCTACTGCCGTCCTCGAGTGTATCGTAGGAAAAACATTGAATACTTGCAAGGGAAGTTCACGAGGGTATATGCGGGAAATCACGCTGAACTCGAGCCTTGGTAGGAGGAAGGTCTTGAGGCGAGGATACTGCGGCCTACAATGCTGAGATGCAAGCGATTTAGTCGAGAAATCTGAATGCCGGGGGCACGCGAATCTCACGCCTCCCATCAGGCCCTTGACGTCGATCTGCGCCACAGCCGCTTCCCAATGATGGGGTTTGGACCTCTTGAGACCTTGCCCCTTAGGAAGAGGCAGTAAGTTCATCATCGTCGCATTAGACTACTTCACCAAATCATTTGGCCAGAGCCTTTATGCAATCCTGAAACGAAAGATACCGCAATTTTTTGTGTGGCTGGTATCATATCTGAGTTTGGTATCCCGAGAGCCACAGTGTCAGAGACAATGAAAAACAATTGGCCTTGAAGTGAAGATTCTGTCTTAGAAACTCGGAATTAAATTTTCTCATCTCAGCTATGTGATCTAACGAGTCGGTAAAGTCACCATGAGAACCCTTAAAGTGGCTTTGAAGACCAAATTGGAAGATCTCAAAAAGGAAAGTAGGTAGAATACCTCCTAGAGTCTTTATGGAGCTTCTGAATGACAAGAAGTCGACCACCGAAAAACCAGTTCGCCTGCCGACACAGGCGTGGCCACATCGAGATGGGACTAAAGTCCCCGGATCGAGTTAGCAGCGGTGGAGCCTTGTTGACGAGGCTCTCCGTCCCCAGAATTTGGATCTTTTAGATGAAGCGCGAGAGAGCAAGTTCTAAGGCGTCTGAAGAATACCAAGGAAAGCGCCAGTACTCTGACCAAAGTAAAACCGGGAGCTACATGCGAGATTGGTTGGTCTTAAAAGCTCTGCCAGCAGGAAGAATCAGACCCATGGAAGTGGAGCCCGGTGAATTTTACATCATATCTCGGGTCGTCGGACCGAGGCGATTCTGAGCTCAAACGGATGAGAAAGAATTTCTGACATGCACGGAATCTGAAGCATCTTAAGCGTTTTTATCGATAGACCTTGGTTTGCTTAATCTTAAATGGAATTTATCGATTTTTGATTCTTGATTCGACCATTTATTGGTTATTTTGTTAAGACGTCACAAACAACTCAAACATATAATGCTCAGAAAAATTACATGCAATAGAATGAGAAAGCTCATAGACATAAAAGGGAAATTTTCTCTTTATTCCATCCCGAGTTACATTTAAGCCTGTCAGTAGTGTCATCGATTACATCTTGAAGCTTTTCAGTGCAAGCCAGTTCAACAAAAAAAAAAACTTCAGGAAGAAAAAAGGAAAAAATGAAAAAAGGCCAGAAATGTGGAAAGAGGAGAAGAAGAAAGGGATGGGAAGGAGTTTGTGCGAAAGTGGGAGCGGATGTGGAAGAAGAGAGGAAAACAAAGAGAAAAGTGATGGAAGGTTTATGCGAAGAAACAAGGGGAGAATGAGATGTGGAAGAAAGATGAAAAGAGAAAGGAAGGAGAAAGGAGAAAAGAAAGAAGGAAGAGCAGAAAATGGAGAAGCGGCCTTGAGAATGCCTTCTCTCGAGGCCCTTGTCCTGCTTGGGTGGGAATAACGTGGCTAAAGTAAAGGAGCGGGAAAACACAGCTCCCACAGGCATCAGTCCGACATACTTCAGACGGAATCTTGGTGGATCCTTAGCGAGAATGACTAGACTTAGACGCTTCATCTCGCCCGGGTTTGATTCACGCACGGAAGAAGCGGGAATATTCAAAGTATAAACTCCCGCCTTAGTAGAAGCGCCGTTTTATAAGAAGGCAGAAGCATTGAAAAGTCGCAAGCGTTTCAAATTCTCCAGCCAAATCAACATTAAAGGCGTTCGCACCTTCCAATCGAAGTGAATGGCGCACGCGGCGAATCCACTTTGTGAGCTCGTCACACTACGCACGAGATCGCATTTGCACGAGTCGGTCATTTCGGTGCATATCGCCACTCACGACGCGGCGCCGGAGCCCGGCCCGGCTCACTTTGACAAGTTGATCTGCTGCGCGCAGTCCGCTACACAGTCGGATCATTTCGAGTACACGCGCCACTCGGCCGCGGCGCGGGCCCGGCTCACTTTGGCCAGGTTAAATACACTCTTGCCTGATCACGCTGCAGGTCGGATCATTTCGGTACATACGCCGCTTTCGGCCACGGCGGGCCCGGTGGCTCACTTTGGCGAGTTCGTCTACTGCACAGTCCGCGGCTACGAGGAGTCAAATCATTTCGAATATCGTCGCTCGACCCGCAGCGCGCCGGAGCTCAGCGGCTTCCGCTGGCCGAGTTCGTCTACTCACGCGCAGTCACGCTGCACGAGTGGTCGGCTCGGCCCCATTGCCCACTCGGCCCACGGCGCGAACTGCGGCTCACTTTACTTGGTTCGTCTACTGCACTGGTCCGTTGCCCGAGAGTGGTCAGCTCGAAATTTACCTCGGCTCAGCCCTGGCCTTGAGCCAATATTTCCTTTGAAGGGTTGTCTACTGCTTGCAGATCACGCTACAAGAGTCAGATCATTTCGGGCTACATCGCCGCTCGGCGACGCACAGGCCCGACTCACTTTGGCGAGTTAGGTCACCTGCGCACAGTCACTTATTACACAGTCGGTCGGCTCATTTATCGCCGCTCGGCGCGGCGCCCGTTCAATGACTCGCTGCGGTTCATCTACTGCTGCCGCAGTCCGCTACACGAGAGTGGGATCATTTCGAGCTACGTCGCCACTTGCCCTGGCGCCGAGCCCAGCTCCCACTTTAGCGAGTTCATCTACTCTGCCTGATCCACAGCCCCCTTGAGAGTCAATCATTTCGGGGCTACATGCCGGCTCGTATGCCTTGAGCCAGCTCCTTTGTGAGGTTGTCTACTACTACTTTAAAGCCATCCGGCACAGAAGTCGAGTTCAACTTAGGCCGTCGGTAGATCGATGACGGCTCGCGTGGCGGGCTGGCTGCGCTACGCGACCGTGCGATGGTCGGTTCGACTCAGGCGAATCGGTAGTGAACCTGCGACTCACTTTGTGAGCTCGACCATTCTACCACGAGGCCATGTAGCTGAAATCGGTTTATTTCGAAGCAAGTCGATGACGAATGACGGCTCGCTGGCGGGCTCGTCGTTACACCGCGGTATCGCGACTGGGGTTGGTCGAGCTCGAGTGAGTCGGTCGATCACGACCATTTCGCATTAACGAGCTCGGCTATTCTACACAAGCCACATCGCGAGTTTAGGAGTCATTTCAAGCGAATCGTACCGTAGACGAATGGCTAACATTGATGAAACCTTGCTTGCTCACTAAGGCCATGTATCCCGAAAGTGTTATTTCCGGTACACTTAGGCCTTAGAGCGGAAAGCCTCGATGGACCGGTTGAAGCGATGACGCCTCGACTCGGGCGTGACTCGGACCATGTCTGGTGAAGTCGATTGAATTAAGAAGGCGTCGAAGAGCCTGAAGTAGAGGCGAAAGAAATAGGGTCTGAAAATGTGTATTCATCGAATGAGCTACATATGTTTGGGGCGGGGCCCGACCATGAAAAAAAAAAAAGAAAAAGAAAAAAAAAGCATAAGCTAGGCATTGGGCGAGGCGAAGACGTGCAAGGAGATTAGGCACCAAGAAGATGCGACCCGGTGAAGAAGGGAGTGGGCCCGCCGATTAGGTGCCGGCTCTCGGGATGTCGGCGAGAGAAGGACCCTTTATCTCCTCGTCCGCTAGGAAGGTCAAAGTTAAGTCGGTAGGAATGGCGTATGACAACTATTACGGCGAGCCGCGAGCCCATTGATTAGAAGCCTCGGCTCTCGGTCTTCAATAACCGTCTGTTGAGCCACGAGGTATTTGTTGATGGAGATCCCAGCATGACCGCGACCTCCTCATTCGACGTTCACAGAGGTCAGGCTGCCTCGTTAGCCTTGCGGCTTGAGCCACACCTCGTCATGACGTCGTCTTATCACGAAGATCGTCTTTGATCGCACGCAGCTCTTCCTTAGACTCTCGAAGCTCGCCTTGGGACGTGAGAAGCTCGTCCCTAACCATCTGAAGTTCATCTTGGCGGTGCCGGCCTATCCACCCAGCCTCCGTCAAGTTGTTCCTCGCACAGCCTCGAATCATTAGAGCCCTCTTGGGACGCCGGCGCCCTCGAGGCTGTTAGGACCTCGTCTTCCTTTGCCCTCGGCAGAGCACGGCCAGTGGCCATGTTGAGATCAGCCGCAGCAGGCTTCCACGGCTTCCTCGATCATACGTTGCACCCAGACCTCGCAGTTCATCGCTCGGTGCTTGAAGCCACTCTTACCTTAGCTTTGGCGCTTTGCTTATGACCTTCATTTATTTTGGCCTTTACGCGAGCCATTCAAATGAGTTGCCACTGCACATCCGGCATAGAATCGACATCAGCCTTGAAGCTTGAAACTCATCTCGAAATGGGATCCAAATATGACAAGGTACGGGAACTTACGGAGGCGACCCCCTGGAGGGAATGGGGTGGCTCATCAGCGGGCAACACGATCGACCTCTTAAGATCAGTCCTTAGAATGACAGAGGCACTTGCTGCGGGTTGACATTGTGAAGTAAAGATCCCAGTCTCACTTGATTTGGGAGGTTCCAGGATCTTCCTCCTCGCCTCTTAGCCATGAGGAGCGACCTTCTTCGTTGGCGGGTTCGGTGTGGGCATGATCGCCAGCAGTATCAGCAGCCCCAGGGACCCTCTCTGCCTCTGATGGGCAGAATGGGACCACGAACTCAAAACTATAGGAGCCATGCTTGGGTCACCGGTTATGGATGAGAGGACGGGAAGATGAAGATACCCCCAACCCAGACTTTGACCAAAAGCGGCTATCTTTCTCAACAGAGTCCGAGGTTTTTTGTTTCCCACTTCGGGGCTTTCGAGACACCATCTCAGTGGGCGGCGGTTCCTAGTGGGTTTAGCGTGGGAGGAGCGCTAATGGGAGGAGCTTTGTGGTGGAGGTGGGCCTGGCGGTGACCAGGTAGGCCCCTCAGACTCGAAGTAGGAACATGCCAGTCGGCTCTGCGTGGGACAGAGGCGGACTCTCGTCATCCTTGGCCCATGGCGTTATCTTCGGCTGAGATCGGTCGAGCACTTGAGAGCATGTAGACGGTCACAGTGGTCCTGATGACCACATACGAGAGAGTTATAACCAAAAGCGAGCGAACACCACGAAGATTCGCAGGGTGGTCGAGCCACTTGGAACGCCTAGGGTGTCGTCACTTGTCGAAGGTCGCTCTCGATTACGGCCGTGAAGAAGTAGCGTCCCTTCCACGACACAATGGGAGGAGGGAAGATTGGAAATCAGGAGGCCCGGCCGGAACGCATAGAAAAATGAAGAAGCCCTCGGATGTCTCATTCGGGCTAAAAGGTAAAAGAAGCGAGGCTATCTTTGGGGACCAGAGCCCCACGTCACTAAAAAACGACGGGCTAGCAAATACCCAGCCAGTTGGGCGCGAGTTGAGGACACACATTGAAATGTTGCAAACCCGCTTTATGAGGATGCGGAGCGAAGCGGCCGTTATCGAAAGACCCGCCGAAGAAGCACACCATCTTAGGCCGCAGAGACCACATAGAGAATTGGCGTCGGGGACACCAGACGCGAAAGGCCCGGTAGCGTGCGGAAAGATGGCCGTATGGGGGCCAGGCCTTGCTCGGTCCCACGGTTGCGCATCCCGACGCGAGATCTTAGATATTGACCCCGAGGTATTTGTCAGATTCACTTTCCCCTTACCCTTGTCAAAGGAAGAGGGCACCTGCGGGCATCACGAAGTTCAACTCAGCGAGCAGTGGAACCACATGGATCGTCAGAACCCGTGATATGAAAAGTCACCATCGTCACAGCGAGAAGAAGAAGCGACCGGACCATGATGAAAGTAAATAATAGAAATAAAATTCGGCCAACCCAGCCCTGGCCTCGTCGTATCTCAGAAAAGAGACCGAAGACAAAGGCCTTGGTGGACCGGAAATCGACAGAAAAGACTATCCCCAGTAGACTGATGAGAAAGACTCTGCAAAGGCTCCGAGATGAAGACTAAGAAGGAAATCGAACTCGCTGAGGCAAAGAAAAGGTCCTAGAGCGTGGCACACAAGGCAGGAGGATGTCTGAAAGAAACAAAGGAGCTGAAGTAGTGGGAGGAAATGGCCTTGTAGAAGAGTCATTATTATCGTAAGACAAATGGCGACGAAGCCCCTAACTAATCGGCCAGAGCGGACACGTGGAAATTGCACGACGAAGACACATTGACCTTGCCCGTATGCGTCGTACGAGAGTGAGTAATGATGGAGTTTGAAAAATAAGGCTCGTAAGCCCACTTGCGGAATCGAAGAGGCAATGAAACACGAGGCTCATCAGAAACAAACCCCCGAGGAGGAGAGACGTGCCCATTGGGCATTTAGGCCTTCTGCGTAGCAGTGAGCCTTTGGTGCCCGGCCATAATAAGGGCCCAACTGATTGGCCCCGAGCTGGAATATGGAAGTCTCTATAGATACGAAAATAGAATAATCCACAATAATATATTATTCACTTAAGTCGACCAAATCTCCTGAATAGGAAAGAAAGAAACGATAATAAGGCATCATCAAATCGGATCCCTCGAAGGATCCCAGATAAGGAAGGAAGATTATTCCCAGATAATTTGCTCTTTCTATATCACTTTGAATCAGATACCCGGTAATAACAAAAATATCCCCGTCCAGTAGAATGATCTAATCACACGTCAATGGTTGAACATCTACTATAAATACAAAGTCACCCGTCGATTGAAGATGCACCTTGATCTTTAGCGATCCCAAGCATTCTCTTTTTCTCTCGAAAGCGGCTTAGGCATCGAGGGCGGCCACGGCGAAATTTCGCGAAACCCCACTTCTTTCTGTTTGCGGAGGTGCTCGATCAGGCACAACGGACCAGCAGCTGCGACGTCTACCCCTCGGCCAGTTCGAGCATCCAGCCATGACCAAATCGATAAACCAGCCTCTGCTCAAGCCCGATTCCAGAGTGAAAAATATATATATATATATATATATATATATATATATATATATATATATATATATATATATATATATATATAGATTAATAGATATAGATATAAATAACAATATTTAAAACTTTTCATTAAAAAGAATGGAAAGATACTGAAAATATCTATAAAAGGTATAGTATAAATAAAAGAAAATATTACAAAATAAAAAGAAAGTGTGAAAATAATGATCAGAATAAAATAGTAAATAGGAAAAGTTTATCAATATAACAATATAAAGTGTGATAGTATATAAAGGAAATTATTTTTACAGTAATTCTCAATATATCAACGAAACTATCTATACTATAATGTTTAAAACACTTTGTAATCATGGAATAAAGTGCAGAATATTTAAAAATATTTTAGAATAAGTACTGACAAATGCTAGAAAATAGAGGACAGAAAAATAAATACATCTGTGCTTATAAAGTAGTCGTCACGACATGTAGAAAAATTTGAAAAAAAAATAGTGATAACCCATTTGAATATTTAAGGAAAAGAAGACAAAAATATATTGTAAATTAGAAATGATAGATCTAAAAAAATTATTAGAGTAAGACCAATGATATATTCGAAAGGATATAGAGATTTAAATTCAAATTAATAGATGTACATATGAATATAATAAGATAAAGTAAAAGCTCATAGTAGCCACAGCATGGTAAAAAAATATAGTGAAATAAAGAGGAAAAAGCAAAAATTGTGATAAAATTATAAGAGGTAAATAAATTATCTTAAATTTGATGGATATTGTGGCCTTTGACTCGGCATAGAATGTCAAGTAGAAGTCAACTTCCTTTTTTTTTTTTAACTTATAACCTTTACACTTATATTCATATAATGTTAAACAATTAACTTGTAGTACATTACATGTGACCGGATTACAAAATATAAATAAGCTCCAAATATGGAAAGGTTCAACATCTACAATATTTACGTGATTTACAAATTTCATATATACAAAATAGACCTAAGGTCTTCCGTTGAGCACCTATGGATGTGTGGCCCACATTCTTGTGTGGATTGCCAGTTCACGATTTCCTCTTATGCTGCAGTTGAACACCCGTACTAAGCTTTAGTGGTGGGAATATGACTTCTATTGGAATTAGCACGCCCGATACAAATGCATATTACAGCGTATAACGATTCTGATTAGCATATTTTCATATATATACTTATCACTTGATTCCATTTCTTATCATCATCCATATACTTTTCATGTCCAACTTGTATTTTACTTCTTGTTCTTATGTTGTATACTATCATCCATCGCGATCTTATGCTTCTCATATCATATCATACTCTTCTCTACATTTCCTTTGCATATACATAATTTCTTTATGTTTCATATTTGCATAAACCTTAGAAGTGAATCTGAGGAAACCATGAGAACTGTTGTTATCATTATTGAGACAATGTACTATGCTCGATAATATGATGCAGAGATTATCATCCTTTGTATGAGAGCAGTGACCATCCATGTGTGCGGTAATATGATGCCGAAGTATCATCTTTGTATGAGCAGTGACCATCCATGTACCATTAATATGATACGAAGAGTATCATCTTGTATGAGCCATTGACCATCCATGTGTGCCCGTAATATGATACGAGAAAGGTATCGTCAGCGTATGAGCCGATGACCATTCATGGTGCCGGTAATATGAAACGAAGGTATCGTCATTGTATGAGACAATGACCGTTCGCGAGTGCGGGCCCATTGGCATGGTGATCCTTCGATGGCACGTCAGCGGGATCGTAAATCGGCTTGGCGTGATCGAATATCACATCGACAAGCTATTTTTTCCCCGATAGGCATGTC
Source organism: Tetrastigma voinierianum (assembly GCA_016808115.1). NCBI lineage: Eukaryota > Viridiplantae > Streptophyta > Magnoliopsida > Vitales > Vitaceae > Tetrastigma > Tetrastigma voinierianum. The sequence continues at coordinate 64,770 of JAEQBH010008001.1, read as the reverse complement.
CATCCTATCCCTACCCGAGGTTACTAGCAGACACTCAATGTATTTTACATTTAGTATATATCTCTTATTCTAGGAATAATTATTGACCGGTAATCATAGTAAATATATATATATATATATATATATATATATATATATATATATATATATATATATATATATATATATATATATATATATATATATATATATATATATATATATATATATATCTACAATCATTGTTCATATCTTTGCATTTTCATATCTCATATATGCATAAATAAGCATACTTGCCATGTATGCTTCCCTAGCTATTCGAATTCATAGTAGGCATTTATCTGATGAATAAACATGATGCTTGTAGTCTTACTGTTTTCGTATTTTCTGGAACTAAGATGAGTTCCAACCTTATAAACTTTCTATTGATGGATTCTTGACTCAATGGGCTTTCCATAGAGTCGAACACGAATCGGGTTAAGCGAAGGAGATGAGCGCCGAGTTGGAGGTGCGTGCGGTCGATCTTGACGAGCGGCGGTATCTTGAAGTGGCGAGCCTTTGTTTGACGAGTCTTGTTGTGAGTACTGTTAGCAGTACTGTTTGGCGAGTACTGTTTCGATCCTGTTTGATAGTCTTGTTTGGCCAGTCTTGTTTGTGATCCACATTTGATAGTCTTGTTGCGACCCTGTTTGCGAATCTTGTTTAGCAGCCTGTTGTGAATCTTGTTTGATAGTCTTGTTTGCGACCCCTGTTTGTGATAACATTTGAGTCTTGTTGGCGACCTTGTTGTGACCTACGTTTGACGACCCTGTTTGTGACCAGCATTGGACGACCCTTTATTGGGCGACCCTTTGTTTGACGACCCACGTTTGACGACCTACGTTTGTGACCCTTCACCTTTATTTGTCGGAGTAAAGACCATAGCAGTCTGGTCGAATTGAAATTCAAGCCTAACATCAAGTTCATTGATGTGGCTACAATTTCTAAGCGGACTTACTGCTAAATTCTCCTTATTTCTGACCTAAAGCCCGATCTAGATCCGGCTGCATGTGGTGACAATAGGAATTTTCTGGTTTCAACTTGCAACTAGACCCTTCTCAAACACATATTTAGGAACCTTAAAGCTCTTCTTAACTCAACCCTACAAGAAATGAGTTTAGGAGTTCCCAAACCCAAACCATACACAGGATAGAGGGTTCTTAACCATGTATCTAAACTTTATAGTCCAAAACTAGATTTCCATACAACCCAAAACGTATCCATACCCATACTCAAATTCCATACCAATACTCAAATTTAGTAATTCCATACAACCCAAGACATGTATCCGTACACACCTAGTTTACATACACATATTCATGGTTCCATACTTTTCTACACCATATCATAGTTCCATACTTTTCTATACCATATCATAGTTCCATACTTTTCTATACCATATCATAGTTCCATACCTGTGATCTTCTTCTTCTTCTTCTTCTTCCTTTCTTTTCTCTTCTCTCTTATCAAGTATTTGCTCTTACTTTTAAAGCCAAAAATAGAGATATTTATTTTAGTCTTATCTTAATGATCATATCCTTTTCATTTCATGAGTGTCAACTCTTTGTATATGCAAATCAATTTATAATATTTTTTACAATAGCCTCTAATCTTCTTTTATTATTTGTAATTTAACTTATGCATATTCTAATTTGTTTTATGTTTTATTTTATTAGAATAAATATACCTTTAAATTATTATACCCAAGCATTTATAAAATTATTTAGGGTATAATTTAAGATATTCTGAGATATTATATACCGAATAAAGAAATTTTAATAAATTTAGTAAAAGGGAAAAACTATTACCGTAAATTTGACTGTAAATCAGGATTTTGACAAATAAAAATGAATAATGTGATATACCTGTACAACTTTTGAAATCATCCAGAGTCATTATAGATAGTTAGTAATGCTCTTTAGTTAAAAATACCCTAAATTAAAAAATGCCCTTAAATCTTCCAAAAGAAAAATGGATAAAATATTATCTTATTGTTAACTTTCATAATAGTATACATTGATAATATACTAATATGCTCACGTGAGAAAGATAACGAAAACATTTAAATACTTTTGATGAAGTGAAAATGGGTAATATCCAATTCCTAGGCCCGGAAGGAAATGGCGGGCTCCATATCAAACCAGGCCCCCTTATGTCAACTGACGGAGAATTAGATTCACGAGCTAATGAATCTGAGGCGGGTTGAAAAATCCATAACCTTCCAATAGCATTACATCTCGTCTAACGAAAATAGAAAAGATATATTTATTTATTCCCGGATCCACAAGGAAAGAAAGGATAATGATAGATCATTGCAGGTTGGACATCTTTATAAGGAAGAAGACTATCGAGTTACTTGGCTTTTTCCCCCATTTCTTTTGTACCCGGTCAGAGTATGGACTAAAATAAGAAATATTCCGTCAATGGAAGGACTCTAAATTACCATCCAAGTGGTTGAGCCTCATTATAAATCTGAGGCCATCAGCCGGTGAAAGTGCAAGCGTTGCACACACGCTCTTAGAGGCAGATCTCAGCGATCCCAGCGATCCTCTCTTTTCTTTAAGAAGAAGCGGCCAGGCATCGGGCGGCCACGGGCAAAGCCCTCGTGAGCCCCCTTCCTTGTTCTTGCGAGGAGGAATACCCACATCAGTCGGTAGATCGGTGACAGCATCGTCGGAGCCATCATTGGCGTCCCGAGCACATCCCGGTAGCCCGGTAATCTGGGTTGACCAGTGACCACACACGCTCCAGCCCGAGTTAGGTTGAAAAGAAAGCATCATTGGTGCAGTGTGATTTATGGGCAATGTTCTATTACAAATCTCAGCGATTTCCTCGATTTCTTGATGGTGCTCGACTCGGAACGCGGCGGGAATGCTTGCGATCCACCAGGGATCACGGGGATCCGCGGGAATGCGGATGATTTCGAGGCGGTAGAAACAGCGAATAACCTGAGCAAGTGGAAGCACTCGCCTCGTCGATCAACGCTGGTAGAGGTGGAACAATTGACCCGGGCGGATCTGACGCATCGAGGAGCCTCGACAAGCCCGGGGAAGCGCGACATTCTCCCAGCGGTAGGCACGGTCATGGCAACCCTCGAAATGTCGAGCCAAACCAGAATCAATCAAGCCGGGGCACGAACGCGGTGCTTCTCGAGAGGAAAGCGATCACGGAAGGCGGTCGGGAGCGAAGAACCTCATCCCTACCGCATGATGGAAGAAGCAATCATGGGAAGCGAGAGGTTTAGGAGTCTTGACGATCGGTAGTATGAAAGAGTAGTTAAGGACGTACCCGGATACTATGGATACTTTGAGTACGACAAAGTGAATCACCCTTCACGGTCGAAATATTCGTTACGCTCCGTGAAATTAGAATGCATGAGTGGAAGTCTTTGACGGGCAGACCGTCGACCATCTTAACACTTCTGAGAACCGGATGGGTTGCATGGGTATCAAGACCACAATGCTTATTTCTGGCAGGCTTTCGCTACTGCACGTTAAAAGGCTGGCCTTAGCCTTGTTTAATAGATCCCTCCTTCATGATATCTTAGATTCAAAGGAGAGTTTATCCATCAGCTTTCGTCTCCCCTTCATCGAGACTAGGACGGTCTGAAGCGGCGTACCATGCGGTGGCTAGTGAAACAGGCTCGCGAGGCTTGAAGTCATACGTCTGCAGATTCAATCAGGAATCCTTGAAGATAGATCTGCTTGGAAGTGAAAATTCGCCATCACTCTCGTTCATTGTAGAGTACAGAGTGCAGTCGAAAGACACAATGTTTTCCATCTAAAAATCCTTCGAGCGAGAGTATGGCGAAGTACTGCATGACAGTACATAAGCGGCGAGGAAGCCTCATATCAGAGGAGAACCGTCCACCCATAAAGGAAAAATTACGACAAACAGCGGCGGACGGGCCACTGAGCCAGACTACCGGAGAAGTCTCCCGGGAGAAAGATCGAGAGCGATCTCGGCGGAAATCTCGAGGCCGTGCGGGCCCTGCCAATCAGAAGAGCGTCGGCGTTGCTCGCGCAGCACTTCACTCCACTAGCCACCTCAGTGTCACAAATCTTACATGAAGTACGGAACGAGCAGTTCTTGAGGTGGCAGCCTTCGGATGAAATCGGATCTCGCACTTCGAGCAACCTTTACTAAATGTGCAGTTTCATAAGGAATTTATGGGCATCGCAGAAATGACATTATCTGACTAAGGAGAGAAATAGAGTACCTAATACAACAAGGATACCTCCGGCGCTTCATCTCGGGGGAAATCAGAAGCTGAACAAGGCCCGAGAATCAAGCCCGGAGGCGGGACATGCCGACTCGGCGACCCTTGCCTCGATGACGGCGACTCGGCACCAGCTGACCCTTGGAAATCGTAATCTCGGGGAGGATTCGCGGGAGGAGGAGAATCTAGTTCGGCTCGGAAAGCCTTGCGCGGCATCAGTGCGTCGAGAGATGGGAAATAAGCGGTATCTAAAGCCTCATTAGACACAACCATTGATGGAATACACATTTGGTGAATTATAATGGGAATTACTTTATCAAATCACAATTTACCACATTTGGCATAAGAGCAGTACTCTAATTTCTTCTATGTTTCGGACGTCTGAGTCTTTCAAGTTTTAAAGCGTAGAGTGCCTGCTTGATGTATGCAGGAAGCGATATGAAGCAATGTGGGAGAGTGGGTGAAGCCCGGTGTGATATCGGGAACTCGTGAAAGCGAGAAGCACCGGTGGACATCTTGTGCGGTCCTGACTTAAAGTTCTACATCTGACTTCTTCGGAAAATTAGCCGGTGGACATGTTGTACGATCTGACTTAAAGTTCTCTGGTCTGACTTGCTTGAAAATCGAAGCGGTAGTGAAATTGTCTGATCTGACTTAAAGTTCTGGGAACACCTTTATTATGGAACTTGTGAGATTTGTCGAGAATTCGTCCGTGCGAGAGACACTTTCGTTGACAGACAGTGGGAAAATCACATTGGAGGTGGCTATAAAAGGAGGAGGGCCAGTAATAGGGAGTTTTGTTTTGGACTTCTAGAATAAGTTTTGATAGAATAGGTTTTTTCTCCATTTTTGAGTGGTACCTTGTAGATCCAGTTTGATTTCCATTCTTTTAGAAGTTTTGGATTCGAGTTTGTAATCTTTAGAGCGTAAATATTCATTAAGCACAAATCTTAGCATTCCATATTCTTCATTCTCAGTTTTACAAGTTAATTCGGAGTTTCTTCAAGATCTTTGTTTTTTATGATTAATTGTTCCTCAGCACAATTGTTCATATAAATTTATAGAGTTACAAACCCATTCTTTGGGATCTCTGGGAAGCTCACTTTAGTCAAGGTAAAATTTCAATTCCTCTTTGATCTTTAATGGATTGTGTGATATTAATCACTTATGCGAGAAAAAGGTGCTTAAATCTTGGTTGGGCATATTCTTGACAGCGTGTTAGCAGAGATATCCTCGGTACACGTTGTATACGATCATGAATGCAAGCTAAAGTGCATATTAGTGAGAATAAAGTGTTTTAGTATTCGATCATCTTTATTTTCAAAGAGCACTTAAGATAAATCCTCCGCCAAAGACCATTTATCAATGGTTTCCTAGATGAGTTTATAAAATAAGAAATTAGGACTTACGTCGAAGTAAGTGGAACCTTAAAAAATCCGACATTTGACCCACCATTTAAAACATTCCAAACCAATCAACCATTGATCTAACACAACATTACAATTCCGTTTAAGTCATACTTTAGTGGAGAATAGACTCTGATGATCGGCGAATCGAGGACCACTCCTGTGGAGATGACGCATGGATTCACAGTATTACAATGCTGAGCGACCATAATTCCTACGTAGGAATAGATTAGAGCATCTTAATCGGAATGAAGCATTTTTTGGCGTAGATTCTTGAAGTGGCGACTAACGGAGATTGATGAAGAGAGAGGCTGAGGTAATTTTACAGTTGCATTACCGTCAGTACGTTCTCCATTTATCTTTTATTTTGTTTTGTTTTGGTTAGAAATCATGGTGTTTCGACAACAGGTGTAGTGCATGTCAATTGGGCTCGCAACGAGAAAACACCCGACTAGCCGAATCAGATCCCTAGAAACCCCGAGGAAACTACTATAGTTCAAGTGTCTCAAGATAACATTTACCTTAAATGGATAATCTCGAGAATCAAGAAGTGATCTCCATGAGCCTCCACAACATGGGGGCAATGCTACGCTCCCAATAAAACCTGCTAGAGGTGGAAATGGTAATCTTCGAAGAAAATCAGATAGAGCTCCCGCCTCCTTGCCCAATGTAGAAAGAACCCTTCGAGAAATTCTACAACCTCAAAGGACCAACCAATTCTCAGATTCGCCTTCCCGACGAGGCTAATCACCTCGATGAAGCCTGGAATGATCCGCCTCCCACCCGTATACCAAGGGTTTGAATCGAGAACCCTTACTCATTCATGAGAGTGGACTTTGAGGATGTCCGCGTTGCATTCCTCTCCACCGTTCACCTCCACATAACTGTTTGGCCCTTATTTCCTTTATTCAGCGAGAAAGCCAAAATCGGGTTCCATTCCTTGCACCTAATTGACTTTACATGGGAAAACATGAGGAACAATTCCTCAACAAGTTTTTCCCTCCTGCACGTACTAATGCCCTCATGCGAGCAATCTTAACTTTTCTCTCAGTGCTGTGTGAACCCTTCGGGCAAAGAAGATGGGAAAAAGATATAAGGATCTCCTCCATATCCCCCTCATCACGGGTTGTGATGTTGACAAATTTGTGCATACTTCATCAAGGATTGTCTTTGGCACAAATAATACATCCAAATGATGTGTGCGTAAGAATTTTATGAAAAGAGTGCTAGGGGAGGCAATTCAACTTTTGACACTATAGCAGAATGCTCGAACTCTGGGAGACTAACACCTCTTTAGATTAATCGTTAAAGTGCACAAAGATATCCACTCCGGTGGCGGAATCCACCACCTAAGAGAGAATGATGGAGCGGTAAGGCAAAATTGCCAATTTAACAAGGAAATTAGAGGCCATAGAGATGAAAAAGGAACGAGGTAACGAGTGTGCCCTTAACTACCTCGCACTAAATGGACTTAGAGTAGAGGAGCCATGCATTATATGCGATGATCCTACACACCGACCATTAACTACCTAAATCTTCCTCAAGTTAAGGGAGCCATTCAAATCTGGAACAAGCCAACGCCTTAACTACCAAAGGAAATCTTTCAACTCCCATACTCAAACTTACAACTCGCGGTAAGATCCTAATTTTAGTCGAGAAATGAGGAGGACTAACATAATCTCGCTAAACAACCAAGGCCCTCACTATCCAAAACCATGTTTTCCAAATTCCATTCCTCCATTTCACTCAAGGCCCCTTATGATTTGTGGAAACTCTAATCAAGGTCATCATCCACCGAACCAAGGGAATCAAACTCACAAATTTTTACCAACCTTCACATAAGAGAAGTCTCGAAGATATAGTTACTACGCTTGTACAAACTCAACAATCCACAAACACGTAACTCCGAATCGTTCGAATGATGTGAGATCCCGTATAACTGTTAACCTCGCCTATGTGTAACCTTCAACAACAAGAGAAAGTGGAAAACTTCCATCCCAACCCATCCAAACCCACAAGGTCAAAACAGCGTGGGAAGCGAGTTCAAGGAGGGCACTCTTGAACACCGTAAGGTCAAGCCACTACTCTCCGAAGTGGTGCGAAGTTGACAAAACCATTCAACCCAAGGAACCAACTCAAGAGTCTCCAAGTGAATTGTTTAGAGGATGTAGTCGCGTAATAAATCCCATGTCCCCCGAGCACGAATGATATTGATGATCAACCAAAGGACTACAAGCTTACCCATATTCCCTCCGGTACCCATACCTCATAGGCTAAGAGCACCAAAGAAAGTGAATAAACTATGCCGAAATTTATGAGTTGTCTGCTGTGTGAAATCCGAACATTCCCCTCGTTAGGATGCCATTAGCAAATCGATCTTATGCTAAATTTCAAGGATTGGCGCACCGAACCGAAATTAGGTGTCACGACTCCATCCGGGGGATCGGTGACCGGGCGCTAGTGGAATGGGAGGCGTAAGGCCACCGAAACCCGTGAGCAAAACCTAACGAAATACTCATACCGGCTCATCATGCGATCACCCGACAATATATCAACATACATATATAATATGCTCAAATACCAAACATCACAGTGGGAGAGATAAAAATCCCACCTCTAGCCATACACCATCTTCATACACAAAATAAAATGTAATTATCTCAGTTAAGAAATATACTAATATTCCGGCACTGTTGACAATTTATTAAATAGACAAGGATTACTAATATCATAATAAGTGACATGTAAATCCGCCGTGAAGGAAGAGAATTCAAGGTTATCAAGGATCCGGAGAAGGAGGACCCGACGTAACCCGGGAAATAAATTGAGACTGCCGCCTCGAGTGAGCACATCATATAATTTATACCACATCTACAACCAAAATGTTATACATACTTATAAGAATTCATATTATAAACATGGTAATGAAAATCATATTAATAAAGAAATTCACATAATTATGTATACGCACCCAACATAGTTCACGCTATAACACAAACATCACGATCAATCGAGAACAACACTAAAGTGTGACCTCTATACTCATCGCTATAAGCCTTACTTCGGGCCTCTCAATCCAACGAGACTCCAAGGCCTGAGAGAATGCTCGACTGTGGTCCTTAACTCCAAATAACACTCCAATAACCTATAGCCTGGCGCCCGAGAAATGTTCGACTGTGGTCCTACCTCCGACATCTAATATATCATAATCCATACGGCGCTTCCCGAGAGTAACGCTCAACTGTGGACCTTACCTCCCAGATCTCGAGAGAAACGCTTCAAACTGTGTGGAGCTCATATATACATAAACATAAATCAGACATAGCTTTATTATTACCATAAAGACGCTGTCCCATGTAACCCATCGTGTGAAGATGTCTCGCTTATCGTCTTTATTACAAATATTACAAGTACAACGCACAATATCATCACATCCAAAGAAGACACACTCACATCCATCATCAATGCATAAATCTCATATGCGTATACAATAATAATAATGTAATAATGATATGCGGTATTGAGATGACTCGAATACACTTAATGCCATGGAACATCATAGCGCACAGATCGATGTGTTATGTTATATGATATCAACTCGCATTATCAGGATCTCGTAATCGCTTCTCGCCAGCCTGTTCGCTGAGTCGTCGGACAATCTAAAATGGAAAAGACGTGTAATCGACAATAAGATTAAGATTTAAACATACTCTAGACTTTAATTTATTAACCTACGCACTAAACCGTCATAAAAATCGTACTTATGTTCCCCAATCAAAATTCTAAGAGTAACCTCCCCTAAACCGGACTTAACTCCCCTGTAACCGGTCCAACCCGACAAAATACACTCTAATATCCACAATTAATCCAATGTCGAGCCGGCCACAAACTATATTAAATCCACGCCGACCCAATCCTAATCACAATACAAATTAATCACGATAAATTCACTATACACCGAATAGCTTAGCTATTAAATAAATACTCGTTAATAAAATACGTAGCAATGAAATTTAATACGGTTCACCACACGGAATATGATTAAATATAAAACTGTCGGAATTTACCATTTAAATTATAACCTAAAAATAAGACATACGTAATTAAACGATAAATAAAGCATTTTTAATATAAAGACATTATTAACGAACAATTAAAATCGATTATCGTACAAATACACAATTAGGGTTCACACGCGTTTTAGGGTATAGATTCTTTACCGAAGCTCGAATGCGGAAACTGATTGCACCGTCTGAATCCACTTTAATTGGATCGACGCTCTGGCTCCTAAGACACTTTCCGAGGTCCGCGCCACCTGCGGGCCTAAAATTTGGAGGGTTGCCTAAATAGATTCCCGAGACACCCACGCCGGCTTCCAAGGCCTTCAAGGGACCCAAAATGTAATTGTTTTCTCTCTCGGGACCACCTGAGGGTCGACGGCCTCGACGCCTCCAACTCCGGCGAGAGCTCCACCCTCGCTCACACTCCAAGAAACGACTGAAATCGGCCGATCATGGTGGTCCTCAGGTTTTGGGGCGAGAGTTCAGATCTGGTGTCGGTTTGGGCGGAGGTGGCCGGAAAACGCGAGAAACGGGAGTGGCAGTTAGAGAGAGAAAATGGCGAGGTGGGTTCCGGCGATTTGAGGCGTTTTCCGATGAATCCAAGGGTGGTCGAAGGTGGTCAAGGCCGAGGTGAGTCTTACAGTGATTGGCAAGCTGGGGTGGCCGGAAACGGCTGGATTCGGGAGGGTATTGCTGGAAGTGGCGAGAGAGAAGCGGCCGCACAAGGAGGAAGAGGAAAGGCCAAAATGCACTGGGCAACTTCAAACTACCTTTAAATCCTCCATTATTTTAATTAACTGATAATTAAGTCCCTAATTACAATTAATTAGGTTAAAACTGTAATTAAAACTTAATTAGGGTACAATTAGTATATATTTAAGTATTTACTTTATTTAACACTTAAATTAAGCAATATAATTATTAAAATAATTATCAAATAATTTATATGGCCAAAAATAAATATTAAGACCCAAAATAAATACTTAGGTTAAAATAAATATATAATTAGGAAAATTATATTAATAATCCAAATTAAAATGCGCAAAAATTACGGTATTACATTAAAAAGCTAACAAGGAAGATTCATGATCGAACAATCTACTTCCCTAATTTTAACAACCCGCTTCCAAAATATAAAGACTCCAGAAGTCCCCACTATTTCTATAGTAGTAGGAAATTCAAAACTGGGGCATGCTTTAGTGGACTTAGGAGCGAGTGTTCACTCACGCCTTATTCAAAAGATACGTGACCTGTGGTTGAGAATTAGAGTCGCACCAATATCACCCTTCAATTAGTCGACTGTAGTGTAAAATCTAGGAATAGTGTGAGGATGTCTTGGTCCAAGTGGACAAATTTATTTCCTACGATTCAGGTGCTCGACACTCAACCTCGTAGAACCAAGGAACTCAGCCCCGCACTCCTTGGCTCACCATTCTGGCAACCCAATGCCATCACACTGTGGGGAGGCCTAATGACACTTTCGCTTTGGAAACATGGACTCCAGAATCGAATATTTTCAATGTACTCAGTTGAAACTGGGATGAAGAAGATATTGGTGAAATTAACATGATCGACCTGGGTGGTACAAAAATACTGGATAATGTCTCACATGACATCCTTAAGTCATGTCACTCACTCGAGTTGGGATGGAGTAAGTGACCACATTGGAGCTGAGTTTCTACACTCTATAATTGAGCATAATGATGTATTGAAGTTAATGGGGCGCACCCTAAATTTGAACCATTGCCACCAAATGAGGACAAGGCATTGCCTTCTGAGGAGAGGCCACCTAAGCTTGAGCTAAAACCCCTACCAACACATCTCAAATATGCATTCTTAGGGGAGGAGGACACTTTTCCAGTAATCATATCTTCCTCCTTAGACATTACTCAAGAAACTCAACTTTTGGAAATATTGAAAACCCACAGGACTGCTTTAGGCTGGACAATTGCAGATATTAAAGGTATTAGCCCCTTGATCTGCACACATAGAATTCACTTAGAAGAGGATGTTAAACCTTCTAGGCAACCACAGAGACGATTAAACCCAATAATGAAAGAAAAGTAAAAGGAAGTTTTAAAGCTTTGATGGGTTATCTACCCTATTGCGTATAACAAGTGGTTAAATTCCCAACACAAGTAGTTCCTATGAAGTCGAGTCACGTAGCTACAATGAAAATAATGAGCCTATTCCACTATGGTTACCTCGTGATGGAGGGTGTGCATAGATTATAGGAAACTTAACATGGTACTAGGAAAGACCATTTTCCTTCCGTTTGTGGATCAAATGTTAGAGAGAGTCATGGTGGCATGAATTCTATTGTTTCATGGGTACTGTGGTACAATCAAATTGAGATAGCATTGAAGATCAAGAAACTACATTTACTTGCCCTGTACTCTTCTGCCTTTAGAAAATGTTTTGATCAGGCATGAATTTAACTTTCTTTCCAACGATGGCATGATGGGAATTTTCAAAGTGACATGATAGAAATCATATTGAGATTTTCATGGATGATTTCTCAGTTTTGGTGACTCGTTCGAGGGTCGTTTAGAAAACTTTACGTAAGGTTTTGGAGAGGTGTCAAGAGAAAAAATCTGTGTTAAATTGGGAGAAATGTCACTTCATGGTAACACACAAGGAATCGCTTTAGGCCACATTGTATCAAAAGATGGAATCGGGGTTGATAAGGCCAAAGTGGAACCACTTCCAACCTCCCTACTCCTAAGTGTGTTAGAGACATAAGGTCATTCTGGGCCATGCGTCAAGTTTATCGAAGGTCATAAAAGATTTTAGCATATAAATTACTCTTATGTGTACTTTGCTTGCTAAGGACGTCCCTTTCATTTGTCAAAATCTTGTGACACCGCTTGCAAGCTCAAAAACATGCTAGTGTCACCACCAATCATGCGGTCTCCCCACTGGGACCTCCCATTTGAGATCATGTGCGATGCTAGTGATTATGCCATAGGGGCCGTGGTTAGACGTGCGAGGACAAAAAGGCTTTGTCATTTACTATGCCAAGAAGACACTAGACTCTACTCAGCCAACTACACAAACCAATACGTAAAAGAGTTTCTAGCCGTTTGTCTTTGCTCTGTAAAAATTTAGGTCATATATTGTTGGTTCCCCCAGTCCATCTTTACGATCATGATCTGAAGTACTTGCTCTAAGCAGTGATACGAACCAAGTTAACTAGGGTGATTTACTCACAAGAATCTCAACTCGACCATTAAAGATAAAAGGGGGTTGAGAAATGTGGTCACGACCACTTATTCGATTAGTTCCGCATCCAACCCTTGCAAGGCGCCCACAGGTGATAGTTTTCCCGGGATGAGCAACTTTTGCTCTCGCTCTCATTACCCGTGGTATGCCGACATTGTGAACTACCTAGTAACTGGCCAAATTCCACCAACGGACTTCTCTCAACGTAAAAGGAAATTCTGATGATATTAAGAAATACTATTTTGATGATCCATATTTATTTAAATAATCGCCCGCATCAAACAATGAGGAGATGTGTACCACCGATGAGCAAGTGAGGATTTTAACTCGCCACTCAAGCTCTCGCTGAGGACATTTCTCCGCCTCGAAAAACAAAGCAGACAATGGTAAGCCGGGTTTTACGCCCACTCTATTTAAAGATTGTTTGATTTATGCAAGAACTTGTGCTCAATGCCAAATACTAGAGGGGTCACAAACTTAAACATGATGCCTCTAATTCCCAATTCTAATCATTGAAATTTTTGACTGTTGGGGTATCGACTTCATGGGGCCTTTTCCCCCTTCTTGTGGCTATCTCTATATTTTATTATCTGTTGACTACGTGTCTAAGTGGGTTGAGGCAATTCCAACGAGAACCAATGACCATAAAGTCGTTTTGAAATTTATAAAGGAACATATTTTTCGCTTGAACCCTCGTAATTATTAGTGATGGGGGACCCATTTTGCAATCGCATCTTTGAAAGTCCTAAAATATGGAGTCACCCATAAAGTATCCACGCCCACACCCACGCACCAATGGTCAAGCCGAAAGTTAGCCAATCAGTGGAGATAAAACACATTTTAGAAAAGACTCGCTGCCTCGAATCGAAAAGATTGGTCAAATTCGCCTTACCGATGCTCTCGTGGGCATACCGTATCGCTTTTAAACTGCTTTGGTATGTCTCCTATAGCTAGTTTATGGAAAGGCTTGCCATTTGCCGTTAGAGATGGAACACCGCTTACTCTGCCATTCGAACTTTTAATTCGATCTAACTCAAGTAAGGGGCTGCTTATTGTGCTTAAATGAACTTGAAGAGTCATGAGGGAATCAGATGAAAGCTCCAAAATTTATAAGGAGTGCTCAAGTTATTCCATGACAAATCTATTGCCAGAAAAAACTTTAACCTAATCAAAGTATCACAGATACCTCGACAGATCTATTTCCCGGAGTCTGATCCGCTGATCCCACTCCTTCATCAAGTATGTGGTTTATCCATACTTGAGTCGTGTGGAAATTGAAAACTCGACAATGGTGTGTAACTCCTTCAAGGTGAATGGCCAACGCCAAGCCATTCTTGAGCATTTCTCTCCTTCACGAGCATACCGTGGATTCGTAGACCCGCTCTACCAAAACCTCTCTTTCCAAGTAACCTCATTCTCACCGTCAGAAATAGTTTTGCTTATTTTTGTTCTTGCTTTCTATTTTTATTGTTTTACTCTTTTGCTTTATTTCATTTGCTTTCAATAACTTAGAAAATAAAAAATCGGGGCCTTTGCTTCTATGATTCCTTCAATTTCATTGCGGGGGTACTTAGTTCAAAGCATCGTGACAATGCTTGTTTCACAGGGGTAGGTGTATTAATCGGTTGAATATAACTAATGCGCTCAAGTATATGTTCAAGGTCAAATTTTTCAAAATTTGCTTCTTTCGAAAGTATCATATTTTATCTCAAGACCGAACATACCCGCATGATCTCATACTTCCACATCATCTATCGCATACATCTTAACAAGCACCCACAACAAGCCTTGTGTTCTTCTGTGAATTGTTTTCCCCCTTGCATTCTACTTACTTTACTGCTCACCCAAACCACAGACTTATGGCCAAAATTTCTCCGATCTTGCCTGTTATTGTTTCCAATTGTGCATCACTAATGGTCGCAGCATTTCATGCATCATAGTCTTTACTTAACACCTTGCATAAGTGGAAAATGATTAGAGGTCATTTATTTTTGCATACCAAAGGATTTGTAGTGTCTCAATCCTCGCACCTATTTTTGAAGCTTTAAGTTGTCAAGTTTATTCGAACCTTAGGAACTGGATTTATGGAATAAAGAAGTGGTTCTTGTGAGAGTTTGAAGATATCCTAAGAATGAATTATGCGTGATTAAGTCTACGAATGCGCTGGGCCAGGAATTTGAACAAGAGAAAAAGTGAACATACGTAAAAACCCGGATGAAAGGCGCTTGAATAGTCAAGATAAGAGCTACCACCTGCCCAAAAAGTGAAAAAATATATATATATTCAAAAAAAAAAAAAAAAAAAAGAGAGAAAAATCAGTTTTGAAACAAGTTGTACCGGTACAACTTAATGTTCTATTGCGGTATGAACTCATCGAAAACAAAGTGTAGCAAAGTTCTACTGTGCACAACTTAAAGTTCCTACCGGCACAATCCTAACAAAAACATGGCAAGGCAGTTGTACCGTACAACTTAAAGTTCCCACCTGACAACCACCGGAATTGGGCGTAAAGGGCTTTAAACCCAAATTCTCGCGCCTTCATTCCATTTGCTTCGCCATCCCACAAGAAGAGCCTCAGCCAGTTCATTTCCTTCACAAAGCTTTCAAGATCAGCTTGTTTTGCCGTGGTTTCCTGTCGTTTTTGATTGGTTAACCGCACCGCATCACAGCGGCAAGCCCCAACTTTTTACTAGCATTGCTGGGATCTTCTCTCGCTTATACATGATTTGGTTTGATTGGATTCGGGTGATGTTATTGTGATTGCTGGTCGGGAGGTTCACAGCCGCGATGAGCAGGAGACTATTATCTATGGCTGTAATACCAAAGGCGCTTGGAAATGTGGCTTTGGGATTCATGATATGTGTCTCGCTATTCGCTTATTATTAAGTACACCGCGATTCCATGGCACGCTCTCAAGGAAGGGAAGGCGCAGTTCCTACATGGAGCAGCGTTGAAAAGAAAGCTGATGCCTCTAACCCGGTGAAAAAGAAAAAGGGAAAACAAGTTGTATCCTCTTCAGAAAGTGAGGAATTATCAGACAGTGTTGATGAAGAAATAGAGGCTATGTTTGATGAGGACTCTGAGGGTGAGCACGAAAAATGGACCCGGGTAATGGCAAATAGGGGTTTCCAATGCGAGAGGGGCGTTAATTTGGAAACATTCTTATATTCTCATCCCATCAGGGGAATTATCCAGGAACAGAATATGCACTTCGTGCACACTGAAGATCGCGGATATTTACCTTGATGGTTGAGTTACACAGCTTGAAGGAAAATCGGCGGAGTTGACCGCCGTATTAGGCTTGATGATGGGAAAGCCGACCGTGTCACTCATTTCGATAGCATGCTTGCACTATATTCGCGGGCGGCCGGACCGGCCATATCCACTTAGAGTATTGCGATTTGATGCCAGGTTATTCGGAGCGGGCCCCCACCATGTGCCCCGTCTGTACCCGTGGGTGGATTTATGAAAAAGAATTAGATTCGCGGAAAGTTAAAAGTAGAGATACGCCACTGATGAATAAAGATCATTCCGCAATCGGATTTGTAGAAGGGTTATTCGAAAAGTCTCGGTCGAAGCGGTCGATTGTTGTGCGAGGTTATGGCCCCGGAAGGCGATTGACTATGCACTAGTCATATGGTGCGCGATGAGGAGTTCTTACGACATTCGCGTGCAGCGGCATATTAGATTTCCCTCGCTTGTGACTAGTATTGTAGAAGAAGCGGGGATGAGGAGCCGGTTAAAGAAAGGGTGATACCTAGGCTGGGCGGATCACGAGAATAAGGCCGAGGCGAATGGCGACATCCACTAGACCCACGGCCCTCGGTGCCTTGATTACCTCCTCCGGGACCACTTCATCCTGGCCCCAGCACCGTGAGCACATCGCCTTTGAAGAGGATGGAGCGGCGGATCAGGGTGGATTCAGATGCATTCTCGGGAAACGAGCGGTTGGGCCAAGCGTCTCTCAGGGCTTGAGAGCCACATCTTTCGGGGAGCCGGCGATGACGGGATCTGCTCCTCAGTTTAGAGGAATAAGAAGAATTAGATGATTGTGGACGGACGCATTCTCTTGAGTATTGAGGATGAGACGGCATTTGCATGGACTTGTGTTAGGCTAGACTAGAGGGTGGTGTTGGCAATCGGGTTAGTGAATATAGCCATGTTATGCCAACACGTTTTGATCTTTTACCTTTTCTTTCATTTAGCCCACGGTCATTACAAACTCTTAAGACCTCTTTGATTCGACTTATGTTTCTGTTCCTTTTGACATTATGCATGATGGTTACGTGTTCTATGTTATATGATCGCTTACCTTACATCATTCATTCTGAGTTCCTTTGCATGCGTGAATACGACATTTCTTAAATCCACCAATCATATCTGAATAACCAATTTGTGTTAATAGGTTATAATGTTCATTGTGTAAGAATGTGGTTGAGTGAATTAGTCGTGTTGGTGCATACTAAAGTGGGTGAAATATTTTATTCCATAAGTGTTGTTTTGAGATTCTTGCAAAGCTTGACTATACCGAGCGCCTTGTTGAGATTCATACCTAGTGGGTGGTCCGTCTAAATCTTGCTAGGGACTAGCAAGATCACGAGGTTGGGGAGTGTGATGAATACACATTTGAGTGATAATTATAATAGAATTTAGCACATCTAAATCCTGATTACCGCGTTTGGCATAAAACGGTACTCCTAATTTCTTACATGTTTTCGGACTTGTGCGGGTCTTTCGGGTTTAAAGCGTAAGTGCACGAGGATGTAATGCTGAAGCCCGATGAGCTGATGTGGAAGTGGGTGAGCAATTGGCCAGTGTCGAGACTCGGTAAGCAAAGGAAAGCATCAGTGGACACCTTGTGCGGTCTGACTTAAAGTTCTCTGAGTCTGACTTGCTGGAAAAATTAGCGATGGACATATTGTACGGTACAACTTAAAGTTCTCTAGGTACAACTTAACAAAATCAACGGTAGTGAAATTGTACACCGCCTGACTAAAGTTCCTCTGATTACAGTTATGGAACTTGCGAGATTTAATCAATTCGATCAGATGCCTTGAGGGTGTACTTCGTCTGACAGACAAATTGGGAAAACACATTGGAGGTGGTATAAAAGGAGGAGACCAGTAATAGGGAGTTTTTGGTGGACTTCTAGGGTTTAGGTTTTGATAGAAGACAGAGTTTTTCTCATTTTTTTGAGTGGTACCTTGTAGATCCGGTTGATTTCCCTTTGCTTTTAGAAGTTTTGGATTCGAAGAGTTTGTAATCTTTCAGCATAAATATTCCATTCTGCTTCGTCTTAGCATTTCCATATTCTTCATTCTCGATTTACAAGTTAATTCGATTTCTTCAAGATGTTTTATGATTAATTGTTCCTCGACTTTAATTGTTCATATAAATTTATAGAGTTCTAAACCGAAACTATTTGGGATCTGTGGAAACTCACTTGATCGAGTAAAGTCCTGATTCCTCTTTGATCTTGATGGATTGTGTGATATTAATCACTTAATGGAAAAGTTGTAAATCCTTAGTTGGGCATATTCTTGACAACGTGTTGAGATATCTCGGTACCGTTGTGTGATCATGAATGCAAGCTAAGTGCGTATTAATTGAGGACAAGTGTTTAGTATTGACCGATCATCTTTATTTTCAAAGAGCACTTAAAGATAAATCCCTCCATCAGACCATTTATCAATGGTTCCTAGATGAATTTATAAAATAAGAGGTGGGACTTACACGATCGGAAGTGAGTGGAACCCTTAAAAATCAGCATTTGTCTTTCCATTTTAAAACATTCAAACCGATCAACCATTCGGTCTACCGACACAACATTACATTCCGTTTAAGTCATACTTTTAGTGAATAGCTCCTATTGATGACCAAATCGGACCACTCCACTGTGGAGATGACACAATGATTCCGCGGTGTACAATGCTAGGCGACCATAATTCCTGCGGCAGGAATAGAATTAGGCATCTTATTGGGGCGAAGCGACCCGTCACGTTCTCGACCGAGATGCAGGAGGGATATCATCCTTGTGGCGACCCATTGGTGGTTGTGTGATCATAGCCAACCTGGCCGGTTCATCGGGTTTTGTCGACGGCGGAAGTTGGCGGCATCATTTTTGCTCGGCCTTTGACAAAATGGGCGTGGGGAGAGAAAAGCAGGCCGTCGACACGCATGCGAGTTGCAGGGGAAGGTGTTTCTGGGCTGATTCAAGCTGTTACTCACTTTGGAGAACCTGCCAAGCGCGATGACGGCGATGGCGAGATTTCTCATTGTAGACGCCCCATCGAACGCAACATGTTATTGAAGCCCGTCTCTGTATGATAAAAGCCATCCCCTCCGTATCATCCCGGTTATCGACCATTCACGGAATAGGGATGGTTCGAGGGAGCTCGGCGGGTGGCGAGAGTCTTATACGACCTCCGTCGAAGCGGCCGGTCGACAAGCGTTAATATGGATGAGCTCGACATGCGCGGCGAGGTGTCACCCGATGAACATACGAGAACTTGGCGCAGGTTCACGGATGGCGGCGGAACATCTCGCCTACATCGGCTCCCAATTATTAGAAATCTCGAAAAGTCTCCCTCATGCGGTTTCATGAGAACAAGGACGTTTATGGAAGCGTCGGATATGGGAGGAATTGACCTGCGGTAATCACACATCGGTGAACCTGACCCACGTCAACTAAGCCAGGTCAAGCGACGCGGGGCTTAGCGTAAAATGAAGAATCCATCGATGAAGAGGTTGGCAAACTCCTCGGCCGGGGTGATCAGTGGAATACCCAGTGGTTGGAAGCGTCGTGCTCGTTAAAAGCAAGCGTGAATGGCGACTGTATCGACTTCAGCGATAAACAAAGCTTGTCGAAGGACGGTTTCCGCACTAGGAAGTCGATCGTGATGGTTACTACGGTCATGAACTTCTTGGTTTCATGGATGCCTTCTCGGGACCACAACGGTCGGCTATGGACCCCGAGACCGAGCGCGGCGCTCGTAAAGTGGATCGACCCATTTAAATTTGGAGCATACTAAAACCCAGCGCGCCATGAGCCAGATTGCTCACTCTGACGGTCGTCTACGGCGCTCGACCACGAGGCCCGCCATTGCTAAATGGTCGGATCAGCCCATTCCGGTACGGAGCATGCAAGGCCCAGCTGCGCCATGAGCCGGATTGCTCACTGCGGCGGTCGTCACGCTCCAGCACGGTACGGCGCCTAAATGAGTCGAGACTGACCCATTCCGTGCGGGCGCCACGAAGGCCCGCTGCGCCGTGAGCCGGGTGCCGCTCACGGCGAAATTGACCTGCGCTACCGGCCGCGGGCCGCGGCGCTTCGTAGGTCGGACCGACCCATTTCGGGTGGGCATACGAGGCCACTACATGTGAGCGGGTGCTGCTCGGCGGTCGTGCGCGCCGACCGCAGCCCGCGGCGCACAAATGAGTCGGACGGCCATTTCGGTAGAGCGCCGCGAAGCGGCGGCGCGAGAAGACCCGACTATTCACTCTGGCGAGCTCTTCCTGCTCCCGACCCGGCATGGGCCGGCTCTACCTCTTCACCCGGGCGACTCTTCTCATGATCCAAACATGGGCGACTCTACTTCTGATTACATTATTGAGCTCTTCTATCGGTCGGCATGGGCCGAGCTGTCTACTTATTCACTACGGCAGGCTCTTTCTATCGGTGACACGGGGCCAGGCTCTGCCCTACTCTCGGATGAGCTCTTCTCATCGATCCAACATGGGCGAGCTCCTGCTTCACAAATTTGCATTGTGAGCTCTTTACATCGGTCGGTGTGGAATGAGCTCTAATCTATTATTCACTCATTAAGGCTCTGTCAGTAGACATGGATGACTCTGCCCTGCCTAGAGACGAACTCTTCTCATCGGTCGGCATGGGCTGAGCTCCTACTTCGCGTGATTTACGTGCATGAGCTCTTCCTATCAATCGGCCTTAGACGAGCTCTAATCTACTATTCACTCGTGAGCTCTTCTATCGACCCGACATGGGCCAGGCTCGCCTGCTGCTCGGACGAGCTCTTTGTGCGGTGTCAACGTAAGACGAGCTCTGCCGCAATTTATTGTGAGCTCTTCCTATCGATCGGCATGGATGACTCTAATCTTATTACTCTGACCCAGGCTCTTCCTATCGGCTGACATGGGCCAGGCTCTGCCCTACTACCAGAGGCCGAGCTCTTCGTGATCTGACATGGGCCAGGCTCCTGCTTAATTACATTGGCAAGCTCTTCCTATCAGTCAACATGGACGAGCTCTAATCTACTATTCACTCAGACGAGCTCTTCCTATCGGCGGTATGGGCCAGAGCTCTTCCCTATCGACTTGACATGGACGAGCTCTGCCTACTATAAGCGAGCTCTTCTAGAGTCGGTCGTATGGACGAGCTCTACTTCTGATTTACATTGTGAACCTCTTTCACATCGATCGGCATGGGCCAGAGCTCTAATCTACTATTCACTCGGCAAATCTTCCTATCAGCCAACATGGACGAGCTCTACTCTACTACTCAGACGAGCTCTTCTCATCAGCCAACGTGGACGAGCTCTATTCAGCTATGCGTTTTTACCGGCTCATCTGCGGTTCACGTGGAGAAGCCGGATTTTCAACCATTATATTGTGAGCTCGCCATTCATTTCACTTAGCGAGCACCTGCCTCTCACTATATTGACGACTATCCACCGCGGTCAGTGAGCAGTTCTGTTAATCGCTTTGGCGAGCTTTCCTTAGATTCGACGGAATAGCATCTGAAACCTAGGAAAGTGAGCCCAATTAACGAAACCTTAACCAAATCATCGGTTTAGGAATATAAATACATATGTATCAGCAAAGAATACGAATTATAACAAAATATGTATTTATCGAAAGAGGCTACATGGATCGGGGCCAGGAGCTTTGTGAAATGATAAATATATACATACGTAAAAAAAAAAAAAAAAAAAAAAAAAAAAAGAGATAAGGAGACAAAGGGTCCGAGATGCGTCCACAAGTCACGCAGGAGGAAGGGATGACGAGGAATGGGAAGATGGATTTCAATAGGGTCTTAGGACCCTTGGGAATAAATTCGCGAGGTGAGTTCCTCGCCTCATAGTACTTAGGAAGATCGAATTGAAATCTAGGTTGGGATGCAGAAACAGCTTTCCTTTGAAAAGCGAGCCACCCAGCCAGCGAACAGGCTGATCCGCGGTTGCCTAATAACCTCGTCCTCTGTGCAACCATCTGGGCCTGTGATAAGATCGGCCTGTGATGCGGCATTCCTTGTTTAATAGCTCGGGGCAATTCGCGACCTCGAAGACTCGCGGCGAGCAATCTCTAGCGACACCACACCCTCCCGAAGCCCGCGTGAGCCACTTGGTGTGTTTCCACATCGGTCAGCGGCATTGGCGCGCGTAGTTCCATTTGAAGATCTCGCGATTCGCCTCAGGAGGTGGCGAAACCCATCTAACAGTGGCTTCGCCTTTGGGCAAATGCGGTCCTCCACGAGCCTGGCAAAGTTACTACAGGCGACTGGAGATTATCCGGGTACCTCTTGTTCATGCGTAGTGGCCTCTCTGACCTCATCTCCTACACTCAGCCCAGAAACACAGCCGCGAAGTGTGCTTCAAGTCGAACTTAAGTCGCTCGCATCTTCGATCCAAGCGGCGCACGCGCTCACGCAGCTACGCTTCGGCGTGGCGTGGCAACCGCCATGCTATAAATGCGGCTTGATCTTTACGTGCTTCTCATTTAATTTGGCCTTTTCGGCCAGACCCTTCAAATGAGTAGCAACCTGCATATCAAACACAAAGTCAGTACTGGCCGCAGAAACAGAATGGTGATAAACGTGATTAGAGACTTACCAAGGCGACCCCCTGAAAGGATAAGCAGCTTCATCATTGGAAGCCGCACTGACCTCGAGTCGAATCATGGCGATAGAAGAAAGCTTGGCGCTACCGCGAGTTGGTGTGGAAGCGAATCCACAGGCATTATTAGCCCTTATTTTGACTTCTTTCTCTTCGGTTCATACACCTCTCAGGGAGGCGGCAGCGTCTTCGGGCGGGATGCGAGTTCTGAGCATAGCGCCGGCGTAGCTCAGTGGCCACACCCGAAGTTCCTCCGCCTCGAGAAAGCAGGCTTGGAAGAGGGCGTAGGGCATAAAACTGGCAAAGCATCAGCCAATGGTGACAACGCCCGCTCCAGCCCTTGGACAGGGGAAGTCGGGCGTCCCGATTTACGAACTTTGGCTAAAGCCGAAACCATCCCTCTCGAGATTTGTGATTTTTTTTTCCTTTTCCTGGCTGCGGGGCTCCGGGACCGGGCGCCTTAAATAATTCCATTTCCCAAGTGGGAGCGATGTAGGTCGAGGGAAAAACCCGGGTGGAAGGCGGGCCTTAGCGGAGGATCGTACGGACATCGACCTAGATGGACGGGGATGCCTGACATCAACTCGCGTAAGGGCGAGCGGACATTGTGGCCTTCGGGCCCATGACGTTGTCTTCCTCGCTAAAGGTCAGCAGGCACGAAACACGAGGAAAGTGTACAAAAGCCGAAGCGTTCAACCATCTTGAGGACAAGCCACGCTAAAAGCGAGCAAATACTCCACGAAGATTATCGAGGGTATGCCGG
Source organism: Tetrastigma voinierianum (assembly GCA_016808115.1). Lineage (NCBI taxonomy): Eukaryota > Viridiplantae > Streptophyta > Magnoliopsida > Vitales > Vitaceae > Tetrastigma > Tetrastigma voinierianum. The sequence goes on along the minus strand of JAEQBH010008001.1, from coordinate 41,230 downwards.
GTCGTAGGGACCCTAGAATTGCGTCCTTTGTCGGAAGATTGTACTCCCGAGACGGCTAGCTCACACGAGAAGAAATCTGAGTCCCTTCCATGACCTATGTGAAGAAGGTAGGTCGGAGATTACCAGAGGAGCTCCAGAGCGTTTGGAGAAGAAAATGAAGCCCTCGGGAGTAGCTATTGGAATGAAAAGATGAAGGAGAGCGGCCCATGCTAGGGGCTAATAGAACCCTCATCTAAAGACCCGAAAGGCTGCCAAAATACCCCGGCCATTAGGAGCCGGGTTGGGGAAGGACAAATGTTGAAATGTTGCGGGAACCTTTCATGAAGGGAGTGCGGTGGAAACGAAGGTCATTGTCAAAGGCGACCCGAAAAACGAACCGTCCAGAGACACGGGGGTGTATAAAGAGTCGGAGAACATGGGACCCGTATTCGGACAGGGGAGGTGATGGCGATCAGCGAAATGGTCCCATATAAAAATTCGGCTGCGCTGGGTCAGCGTTCACGACATGAAGGCGACATTAAGAAATCTGACCCGCGGGGTATTTGGTCGAGTTCGATTTCCTTTTACCCTTATCTAACGGATGGGAGCGCCTCGGGAGTGGGTTGAATGAAAGCGTCGGAAACAAGCGGGAACGCCCCGGCTGCACAGGATAGAGCATCAACGAAGAGTCATTGCGATACGCAAGAGAAGAAGCGATTTGGACCCATGATGTAAGCAAATAGTAATAGGCGAGCGGAACAAAATAAGCTGAAGCCTCGGCACATCCAGCAGAAAAGGACCCCACACGAAAGAAGCGGGCGCATACCTAGGAATAAGCGGAAGGAGCAGTGTGAGGCTTCGAGGATAGGAGGGGTCGATGAAAAAGAGGAGTCGAGGAGAATAATATATGAAAAACAAGCGCGAAACAGAAGAGTCACCATTAATCATCTCTTAGGCAGCCCTTTTTCGAACAGACGCGTGGGAATAGCGACGAGCAGAGTGCAGCCTTGCCGGCGGCCCGTGTCTGAGGGTGGGGCGCTGATATGGGCGAAAAATAGGCCGGAAATATCCCGATTCTGACGGAGGAAATGGCGGGCTCCGTATCAAACCCGAGACCCCATATGTCGACTGAAGCGGAGGTCAGATTCAGTGAGCCTGGCCCAGAATGCGGGCGGGTTTGAAGTCCCTGCAGATCCCGTAAGCCGGGTACATCTCATCTAAGCAAGCCAGAAAGATATATTTTATTTATTCGAGATCCATATAAGGAAAGAAAGGATAATGATAGATCATTGCCGAGTTGGACATCTTCACATAAGGAAGAAGATCCCAGTTAGCATACATATCCTGTACCGGTCCAGATATGGACTAAAATAGAAATATTCCATCGATGGGAAGGACTCCCAATTACCATCCAGTGGTTGAGCCTGTTATAAATCACGAGGCCATCGAAGCCACGTTGAAAGAATGCATGACATTCTTACGCACACTCTTGAGGCCTTGTACTAAAACGGTCTAAGCGGTCTCCTCTTTTCTTTCGAGAAGCCGACTTGACATCGGAGGCGGTCACGGCCACCCGGCAAAGCCCCTCGCGACCCTTCCTTGTTCTTGGCAGAGGAATACCACATCCAGTCGGCCGACCGCCAGCGAAGAGCGATTCGACCTCTACCCAACGATCAAAGGTCGGCATCCCAGCCGCCAAAGAACTGCCCGCCAACACTTCTACACGCCTCCAAATAGTTCCGCTGAAAAAGTATATCAACTTTCATAACACTCCGGAGAACATGTGTAATTCCTCTTAAAAAAAGCTGATATTAAAAATAAAATAAATAGAATTTCTAGAAATGATAATAGATTATGAAGGAATAAGATTACAATCACGTATTTCTAAAAAAATAATGGATTTTCCTAACTAATTAAGAACTAAAGAAATGATATAAAAATTTAGGATACTAAATACCTCTAATTTATTAAAGATTTAGCTATGAAGACAGAAATTACTTAAGTTATTAACAAAAAAAACCAAATAAGAGTGAAAAACATACCAAAATAGTTAAAAAACTGAAGGATATTTGTTTCAATTTACCAAAACTTTGATTACCTAATGAAAATGACAATTTAATATTACAAACATACGCTTAAAATAAGTATTGGGTAACAATTTTAAAAATAGATTTACTTGAAATATGTTGTTTTGCAAATAGAACTTTTAATAATAATTGTGACGCCCCTTACCCGACCCGACCCGCTTGGGCGGATCCGAACCGAGTCCGGGATGCCACTAAAATCACCTCAAAACTACATCTTGCGGAAGCGACATTTAAATCAAGTAGTTTTTCCATAAACATTTACATTTAACAAATCCATTTACAATGTATGATCTGTGGTTTTTTCAAAAATGATTTACAAAATAGGATGTACAAAGATTCAAATTGTTTATACAAAATATCCATATCAAAAGAACACATGAAATATGTACATGTTTGAGATACACCCGAGATTTTCTTTATGACTCGACGCTCCTCGATCTTAGTCCATTTATCGATCACTATCTATCACTTCCTACATCCGCGCATCGTAAACAACACGCCAAGCATTTTCATGCTTAGTGGTTCCATACAAATCCATTCCTCAAGCCCAAATTAAAACAATCTATAATTTAATTAATTCAGAACTCAACTATTTGATGATCAATATAAATACAATACATATACTTTGTTATTTATATATTAAATTATAGTTCATTGATCATCTCATAAATACATTTTCATAATCAATATTTCACAATCTCAAATCAATTCAAATATGCTCACAAATTCAATTCGGGGCCTGATGATTCCACCACTCAAAATCAATTCCAGCTTATGCTAATCCAATCGCTTATGCCAATCAATTCAGCTTATGCCCTTAACGAATTTAACCTATGTCTTCGATATACAGATATCGTGAGTCACCGCACGGTCCTTTACTGGGCCGCAGTCAGATTCATGGTTCATAACACGCACGCGCCCAATGGTCGACCGGTTATAAACAATCAAATATGAACACTACCGATACGGTCCCGCCGGCCGCAGATCGGAGTGACACATTAATAGTTCGCAAGATCGTTTATTCGAATTCTATTGGTATACCAATCTATCCGATGCGAATAAACGTTAACATTCTATTGCTATTGCCAAACTCTTATAGCAAAATATAGTATAATATCGCTTGTATAAAACACTTATTTTCAATAATCATGCAATTTTTATATGCAAACATTCTCTTTCACATAATCACTTTCTCAAATCAATTAAATCAATTCAATATGCTTTTGAACAAAACATGCAAAAAACTTGCAAGGAGGAATAGGAGTCAGAACAAACATTTCAAACTTGAAATGAGAATAGGATTTAGAAGAACAAACCCAAAAATCTTGCACTTTGGATTCCAAACTCCTTGAATCTCAATCACGCTTGTCTTTCCTCCTCTTCATCCCCTATTCCAAACCATTAAAGAATAATATTATTCATGCGCATTTGGGGCAAAGTGATGTAGGGGATTGATTTGAGGTTACAGGAGTTCCAATTTAAACAAGTATATATAGATGGATTCTGACTCAATGGGCTTCCATAGAGTCAAAGAACACCCGACCGGAGTTCGACGGTTGAGTTATGACCTTCCGGTTGAGGTCACACAGTCAAATCCCGAATCGACGAGCAGACCCGAACTGGACGAGCTCATCTACCACCCTTCAGTCAAACATCTTCTATACTCCCGCCAGGAAGACACGTATTCTTTGACTCAATGGGCTTTCCATAGAGTCAAAGAACACCCAAATCGAGTTCAAACGAAGAAGATATGACCTTCCGGTTGGAGGTCATGCGCAGCCGGGCCTTTGACGAGCTGATCGAACTGACGAGTCAGACCAAGTGACGAGCTTTTACCAACACCTCGGTCTGACATCTAATATCTTCCTCAGGCATATGGATGGACTTCGACTCAATGGGCTTTCCATAGAGTCCAAGAACACCCAAATCGGAGTTCAAACGAAGGAGATATGACCTTCCGGTTGGAGGTCGCGCGCAGCCGCCTTGATGAGCCGCCACCGGCTGGGCGAATACTATTCACTGACGACCCTTTTGTTTGACGGCACTTCTATGGTCAGTCGCACCCATTTGATCGTTGCTCGTAATAAAAGACCATAACTTGTCTACAGGGTCCGAATTGAGAAATTAAAAGCCTAACATCAAGTTAATTGATGTGGCTACAATTTACTAGAAGGACACACTACCAAATCCCCTCTTCACTGCACTCCCAAAATCAGCTCTAAGGTTCAAGTTAGTCACAAGACTACCACAATGTGGCAAAGATCCCATGGTTTAAAAATGCAACCAAACTTTCCCTATACGTATAACTACCCAAAAATCCTTAGGGTAGAAGAAGACCAAGTAGGAGAAGACCTACCTCATAGGAGTTTTGTCGAAGTCCCCTAGCTCCGGCCCTCTACTTGTAGCTCTTGTCACTAGAAGGATCTCCTCGTGCTTCGCGGAGACCTATGGTCCGATCGTTTGAAAATCTAGAGAGAAGGTGAGCCCCAACTTTCCTTTCTCCATTTTCTTTCTACGGATCACTTTAATCGTATTTATTATTATTATTATTATTTTATTTAGCAAGGAGGAAGCTCTCCCTTCTTCTCTATATGCCACATGTCATTTCCTTGAATTTTTTACTCATTTATTTCTCCTAATACTTAGACATATAAACTTATTTATAATCGACTGGGTCCCCATTTTACAATTTCTATATTTTCTTTTTCACTTGGGTCTATTTCTCGATTCAACAATCATCAATCAATATTAAAAACACTTTAAAATACCTGCTGGCCTAATTATACCCTAATATATAATAATTTTTATTATAAAATTTTAGGGTATTTTCAAGTTACAATTTCCCCACTTAATAAAATGCATCTTCTGAATTATTTTACAAATAATATGATATCACGCGTATCGCTTCCTTGTCACTTTCCTCTCAAGTGGCTTCTTCCAGCCATGGTTTCTCCACAAGACCTTGACTAATGTAATCTTCTTATTCGCATTCCTTCACTTCACGAGCCAAAATTCATCGGCTCTTTCTTCACGCAAATCGCTCACTTCTAATTGTCAAGAGACAGATAGATTGAACCATTGGTACTCGTAGCATGGACACGTGAAACACATCATGGATCTTTTCCAAGTCCTATGTAATGCTAATCTGTATGCCACCGGGGTCCTCACTCTTCTCAATCACCTATAGGCTAATAAATCTTAGGCCCAACTCGTCTTTTCCCAAATCTCATCACCTTCTTCCAAGATACTTTCAAAAACACCTTTTCGCCGATCTCATATCGAATCTTTTTCTTCATGTCGGCATATGATTTCATTTTATCAAGTACACCTTCAATCTCTCTAATCATTTTCACTTTTCTTCGCCCCATCAAGTCAGCCAATCACTTTTCACTAAATTCATTCAAATACAATGGTGTCTACTTCCCGACATAAAGCCTCATAAGGCGCCATTCCTAACATTGACAAATCAAGATACACAACTAACTAAAGCAATGTGTTGATCCCAACTACCCCTCAAGGTCGATCACACAACCCCTAACGCTATCTTCCGTGACCGGATCACTCTCTCGTATCAATCCATCCGTTTCATAGTGGAACACAGATCAAATCCGCCGAGGCGCCCAAAGCCTCTTGCACCTTCTCCCCAAAATCTCTAAGTAAACCCTTGATCTCAACTAAATAATGGACACAGAATCCCATGTAACCGAACTATTTCGATATACATCTCTCGCTAACTTGTCAAGTGAATAGCCTGGCCACCGGTAGAAGTGAGTCGATTTCGTCAATCGGTCTACTACGACTCCAACCGAGTCATGCCTTTCTCCCCTCGCCAATGGTAAACTCCAAACTACAAAAATCCATGGTGATTCGGGTCCCATTTCCACTCCTGCATTCTAATAGGTCGCAATAACTCAAGGAACTTGATGCTCGCTTTACTCTTGACACACCAAACACTGGCTACACCCCGACATCTCTTCATCCCGATCACCGTAATGACATTTTTAAATCTCGATACACTTTTTGTGCTACCGATGGATAGCAAAAGATCCACTATGTGCCTCTTCTAGTATGGATTTCAAATCATTACAATCGCACACACAAACCCTATCTTTATAATACAAAACTCCATCTTGCTCACTCGTGAACTCCGTTCTTTACCATTTCCAATTTGATTTATTAGTAAGAACACTTACGTCTTTCTCAGCTCTAGCACTAGATTCAACAAATCCCGGTCCTACGATCAATTCCCGCCACTACAGCATTCACTCCGTCATGTAATGACAATGGGCATTCAACGCCTGCCGGTCAGACGACTTTCTACTAAAGCCGGCCAATTACATTGGCCTTTCCCGGGTGATAATCAATCACGCAAATATAATCTTGTCATCATCCATCTCCGTTGCCTCAAGTTAAGCTCGTGAGGGCAAATACTTGAGACTCTTATGATCGCGTAGATGAAACACTTCTCCCCATACAAATAGTGTCTCCAAATTTTCAACGCAAATACAATTGCAGCTAATTCAAAATCATGCGTGGGGTAGTTCCTTCATACATCAAACCTGTCTTGAAGCAGGCTACCACTTTACCCTCTTTGCATTAGGACATCCAAGTCCATTTAGCGACGCATCACTAAAAATCACATATTCTACCGCCGGTTGGTTGAGTAAGAACCGAGCCCTCTAAGAATGCTTTCAACTTATCAAACTTCTTTGACATTTTTCACTCCATTCATACTTTACATTTTTCTCGAGCAATCTCACATCGGCCGCGGTCATAGAAAACCCTTAACGAATCGTAGCATCCTCGCTTAGTCCCAGAAACTACGCACTTCGTAACATTTCTAGGTGGCTTCCATTCAACAACCACTTCTATTTTCTGATCTACTCGATTCCTTCTTCGATACTATACGCCCAAGAAAGGACTCTATCTTTCCAAAACTCACACTCGCTCGCTAAGATACACCGTCTTTCTCAAAGTCTCTAACACTACTCTAAGGTAAAAAAAAAAAAAAAAAAAAAAAAAAAGTGTGTCATGACTATCCCGATCTTTGAATACACAAGAATGTCGCCTATGAACACTACAACAACCGATCTCACATACGGTCGAAAAATGACCATTAGGTCCATGAACGCCGCCGAGCATTTGTCAACTAAACTACTACATAAGGAATTCATAATGTCTCATATCGCCCTAAACGCTTTATGCACACGATATTTTTAATTCTCAACTCCATGGTACCTGCATCGCAAGTCAATCTTTGAAAAGATACTGCACCTTTTAATCGGGTCAAACAAATCATCAATTCCGGTAACGGATACTTATTCTCACTGCTAACTTGTTCATTTGTCTCGTAATCAATACATAGTCGGCGTGTACCATCTTTCTTTTAACAAAAAGCACGGAGCTCCCTATGGTGATACACTTGGTCTAATAAACCCTTTTCTAGTAGTTCTGCAACCGCAATTTCACCCCTTGGGCCTAAAGGAGCCATTCCGCACGTGTAATGGATGCCGTGCGGCACTGTACAACGCCACAGTGAACTCACCCTCAGGGGGCAATCTCGGTAACTCTTCCTAAAACACATCCCGAAAGTCGCCAATGTTAGGGATATCGTATACACTGTGGCCTTGCCTTCACCATATCAATCACATAAGCCAAGTAGGCTTCACATCCTTTCTCATTTCCATTGTTTTTAGCAAAGCATAGCAGATATCACATTAGATGCGATGATTCGACCTCTCACCGATGAAGGTTACGCATCTTCATTCGGTGTCTTTAAGGTTACTCTTTTCTATTCTACAATCGAATTATTGTTTTTAGATGTCGACAACTACCATCCCCAATATCACATCAAAACTCCTCGAAGGATAACTCAATCAAATCTCCCAAAATTCATACTCGTATTTTGACGTGACACCCCATAGACTTTGTTCACAATAACACTATGGCTGCCGTGTGGTTCGTCACTCAAGATGTCATACCGCTTCACTTCTCGGCAATTTACCTGCCAGTATGTCAAGACATATGTACGAACGAGTCGATCCCGATCTATCAATGCATGGCTAATAGTATCAAGATGCAAAATTACCGACTCATCACGATCCGAGCCGCCGGTATCTTCCATCGCTTTCTACTGCATATGCTCGAAGCCATATACGACCATCTTGCCTACCCAAGTTTGTGTCCCTGTCTCAAACACTCGGTGATGCAACACTCTTATTGCCTTGTAACACTAAAGTCGTATAATTCCCTACCGTGGTGTCAGAAATGAACGAGCTCAGGACAATCTCTTGCTCTATGCTCTTTTGATCCACAATCAAACAAGCACTGTGGTCTCCAACATTTTCCTTTATGATTTCTCCCACAATGGGGGCAATGGGGGAGTAATCAGTCTCCTCTAGAAGGACCTCCCGTGCTCAGAATCGATGGTGATGGTAGAGTAGTATTCTACCAGAGCCTCGTGCTATAGCCGATTGGAACCCTGTGGTCCCCTTAATTTCTTCCTTTGCTGTTGTTGCGAGCTGGACTGACCTGGATTTTTCCTTCCCTGTCTTTTATCCTTTCTCTCTTTTTCCTCTTTCTTTACTCTTTCCACATTCAATGCACATGTCACAATTTTGGAGAAATCCTCACAAGAAACGCCGTGACATGGCCCGAATATGATTCATTAAGGGGCCGCCTTCAAACCTACGGCACTTTCTCTTCCTCACTACAAGTATCTCGAGATACTTTGCTCAACCGCAGGAAATTCCTCTTTGGATATCCGGCCACACTCATCCGCTCTTGCTTCGTAGATTATGAAACTCCGCCTCATGTTGTTCGCATAAATGCGACTACATAATGCTTGAACTCATCCAAGAAGAACTCCCACGTAACTCTCTCCGATGGTGCGATCCCACAATGGAACTCCACCACCGATAAGCCCCATCCCGTGCACGAGGTCGCACATTCCAACTTCTCTTCACCGTACGCATTTGCACAAGCATTCGCCTGCCTCTCGAGCCAATTTTCCGCCAGAAGGCTCATCCTCTTCTTTCCCATAAAATCTACAATGCACTGCCATTCTCTCAATGTATTGATCGCTGAACACCACAGCAGCACTAAGCCGTCTCGCTCTTCTTGCAATGCCCTCGGGTCTCACTTCGTTGATGACACTCCAGCAATTCCCGCTCACTTGCTCCGTCTATCTCATCATGGGCATGGACGCTCGCCACCTTCCACACTAGCAGACTGTTTTCATGGTCCGTCATCCTCGACTTGGCAGCCGAACCGGGCCCATGCTCCTATTAAGACCAAAGAAGATCCGCGCGAGGTCATGTCATCCTCATATGCAATTGAAATGTATGTTAAACACAATTTCAAAATCATTTACAAACAATTTCAAAATCATTTTGTAGAACCAAACCCAGGCTCGATAATACTGGCACCCTCTCAGGACGCCTCAATTCACCCGACCCGCTTTGGGCTGATCCAACCGAAGTCCGATGCCACTAAAATCACCAAAATCATATCTGGCGTAAGCGAATACTAAATCAAGTGCTTCCATAAACATTTACATTTAACAAAAATCCATTTACAATGTAGGTATCCAAGCCTTTTCTAAAATGATTTTACAAAATAGATGTGCAGATTCAAAATTGTTTATACAAATATCCATATCAAAAAAGAACATACGAACGACACACGCCGGAAAGATAATTCCGAGAGATTTCTTTCTTTAGCGACTCGACGCTCCTCGATTCAGTCCGCTATCGATCACTATCTATCACTGCACCGCATTGGTAAACACATTGGAACATTTTCATGCTTAGTAGTTCTATACAAATCCATTCCTCGCCCAGCCTTAAAACAATTCATGCAATTTAATAACTTAACTTTCAATCATTTGGATGATCAATATAAATACAACATATACTTTGTTATTTATATACACAATTATAGTTCATTGATCATCTCATAAATACATTTTCATAATCAATATTTCACAATCTCAAATCAATTCAAATATGCCTACAAATTCAATTCAAGCCCGATGATTCAATTAAATTCAAAATCAATTCAGCTTATGCTAATCCACCGCTTATGCCAATCAATTCAAGATGCGTTCTTAACTAATTTAACCTATGCGTCTTCGGAGTATATAGATATCAGAGTCCCAAGACGGTCCTCGCCGGGCCGGCATGCCCAGATCACATGGTTTTATAACACAAGCACGGTCCCGCCTGGTCACTGACCGGTTATAAACAATCAAATAGTGAACACTACCGATACGGTCTCACACAAGTAGACGGAGTGACACATTAATAGTTCGCAAGATCGCTTATTCAATCTCTATTGGTATACCAATCTATCCTTGATGTAAATAAATCCAAGCACATTCTATTAAGGGCGCTCAAACTTTATAGCAAAATATAGTATAATATTTACGCTTGTATAAACAGTTTATTTTCAATAATCATGTAATTCTTTATATGCAAACATTTCCCCCCACAATCACTTTTCTCAAATCAATTAAATCAATTCAATATGCTTTTGAACAAACATGCAAAACTTGAAAGGAGGGAATAGATAGAGAACAAACATTTCAAACTTCTGAAAATGAGAATAGGATTTAGAAGAACAAACCCAAAAATCTTGCACTTTGATTCCAACCCTTGGAACTTTCAATCACGCTTGTCTTTTTCCTCTCTTCAAATTCCTATTCCAAACCATTAAAGAATAATATTATTCATGCGTACTAGTAGTTTTATTTAGGATTGATTTTCGGAGGTTATTATGAGTTCCAATTTAAACAAGATATATATAGATGGATTCTGACTCAATGGGTTTATAGAGTCAAAGAACACCCGACCTGAGTTCGACGAAGGAGTTGGTGGACTCCTTCCGGTTGGAGGTCATACACAAATAAATCCTCGAATCGATGAGCAAGACTGAACTGACGAGCCTATCTACCACCAGTCAAACATCTTCTATACTCCTGAGGAATATTATCGTATTCTTGACTCAATGGGCTTTCCATAGAGTCAAAGAACACCCAAATCGAGTTCAAACGAAGAAGATATGACCTTCCGGCTGGCGTCGCGCAGCCGCCTCGATTTGAGCGACCTGAACTGACGAGCTGAACTGAAGTGACGAGCTCAGTCTAACACCTCGGTCTGACACTTCCACATCTTCCTCAGGCATATGGATGGATTCTTGACTCAATGGGCTCGATAGAGTCCAAGAACACCCAAATCGGAGTTCAAACGTGGCGAGATACGACCTTCCAGTCAGCAACAGCGGCGCACCACTCACACGCCACCGTCAAGATCACTATTCACCGACGCACTCATTGACGACCCCTATACTCGAAGCCGCACCTATCTGGATCGCTCGTAATAAAAAGACCATAACTTGGTCTACAGTCCGAATCGGTAAATTCAAAGCCTAACATCAAGTTAATTGATGTGGCTACAATTTAATATTGTAAGGACACACTACCAAATCCTTCACTCGCACCCCAAAATCAGCTCTAAGGTTCAAGAATACAAGACTACCACAATGCATGAAGATCCCACTGGCTTAAAATGCAAACCAAACTTTCCCTAAGCGATAACTACCCAAAAATCCCAGTATAAGAAGACCAAGTAGAGAAGACCTACCTCATAGAGTTTGTCGAAAGTCCCTTGCTCCTATTCTACTCTTCACACTAATGACTCTCTGCCGCTCTGAGACTCATGGGTCCGATCACTTGAAATCTAGATGCTTTAGTTCTCTCTCTAACTTTCCTTTTCTCCATTTTTCTTTTCTTATACATCACTCTTAATCGTGATATTTTATTATTATTATTATTATTTTTTTAAAAGAAGGAGGAAGCTCCTCCTCTTCCTACATGCCATGTCATTTCCTAAATTTTTTTTTACCATTTTATTCTTCCTATTATCACTTAGACATATAAACTTATTTATAATTCGAATTTCTATTCCCATTTTACACTTCTATATTTTCTCTTTTCACTTCAAGGTTCATTTCTCTCGATTCAAATAAATCATCTAATCAATATTAAAAAAATTTTAAAAAATAATTCCAAGTTGGTCTAATTATACCGCTGAATATATAATAATTTTTATTATAAAAATTTTAGGGTATTTTTGGGGTGTTACAATAATCAGATTAATTATGATATTAATGAAAAGTAATTACTTGTAATAATAAAATGATTAATAAATTTTAGATATTTTTATTACCTAAACCTTTTATAATAGAAATCGGAGCACATTAAGTTGTAGGATTTATGTTAATAACACAGAAAGATGAAAAATAAAAAACATCCCAGAAAATGTTATTCCATAGATTTTCGGGCTGCTATTCTACAAAAGATTTACGTAGATTGCTTTTCATGCTGTTTGCCGCCTTATTACGAGATTTGGGCTTGTCATCGGCTTGTTCATGTAAACGTGATACTTTTCATCATTTTTCAAGGATGCTTATTTTGTGGAACACCCGTATAACTACAAAACATATCTGAACAATCGAAGGTATGAGATTATGGTAGTCAATATGTTGAAGAACTAGAGTATTAGATATTCTAATCACTATATTATCAAATTTATAGGTTTTATGCCGATTTATTATATTATTAATATGAATATTATTTAATTTTTTATGGTTTTTAGCAATCTATATGTTAAATCTATTAATATATTACAAATTTAAATCAATAAAATTATTTTTTCTTGAAAAAATATATATCACTTTATATCACAAGTAACATAATCACCCCTTCATATATCAATTCTAAAAAGTACCCTTTATAATAAAAATATACCTAAAAATTTTTATATTTAAATTCTAAATATGTTTAATAAAATACTATGGTTAAGAGCTGAGGTGGGCATGAAAATGAGGAGTCCGATCGTGATCCAAATAACAATTGTAAAAATATATTAATATGTTGTAATAATAAGTGGATAGACATAAAAAAATTTCAAATATAAATTCTATTCATTAAGAAACAGTTGTTTTTAAATAAAGTGGGTTTCACGAAGTCAATAAATAAAGTAGGTTTCACCAATCAAGCTCTCCAAGTAAATCCATTACCCTCCATAGATCCTTAGTCAAGAGAGATAAATTTTCTATTCACTTTGATATTATAATATTATCTTTTACAAGGACTACCATCCCACCCGTTTATCACTTTAGAGGGTTAGTTTGTTTCTTTTTTTAAATTTAATAATCCTTGAATAAAATGTATAATATCTGAAAAGGACTCATGAAACTACATAATTACATTTAAAATATTGGACTAATTGAGTTAAACTTGTAAATCTTTAAAGAATAAGTTAAGATTCTTTTTTAGTTATTTTTTAATGCTTAGACAAGATCTATTATCTAATATTCAATCAAGAGTCTTTCCTAAAAAATATTCAATCAATTGTACTCCCATTCACATGTCAAATATGATTTGAATTTTTTTTCTTTGCTCATCATGCCTGTGCCACGTTTACGCAGGACAAGAGGATTAATTTTCAGACTTGACCGGTAATTAATCCGCTCTGACCAGACTGCACACAAATTTAATAACGTCTTGTGTCGGGTACGCCTGCACAAAATTACGACTTTATCCCACGCCGGCACATGCCACCCCACTATTACACGCTTGTTTTTTTACTAACGCTAATGTAATTTTTTTAGCTTAATACCGAAAGAGAGGGATGACAACGGGATAGACATTTTGATTCTGGCCCACTCATTCTTACTCAGACGTTTAATTTAATTTTAATCGGGTTTTTAATAGTGTGGCCAGTTTATTTCAAACTACATTTGCTTAGGGTATTGTTACTCTTGTAAAACCTAAAAATTAGAAATTTTCAAAAATGACAAATGTTAATAAAATAATAAATTGTCATAAGGGTTCAAAAAGCCTAGAAAATTCTCATCTCTGGACAGATGAAACGAAATACTGCGAATCTGGCTCGCTGAGCCCTAGCGACCTTAAAAGTTTCATTTTAATTACGGCATGTTTTAAATTCTTTCATTTTATGTGCCTGAATAAATATCCAATCATTCTTCTTGCCAAAACTCAAAGTTATAAATGATTTCGCAGAAACTTTATACCCGAATTTGAAGAATATTAATCATGTATCCAAAATAATAATAATAAAGTTCGTTTCCAATTATATTTAAAATAATTTTTTATTATTTTATTTTTATACTTTAATATACATAACAATTATTATAATGTTTCTTAATAAATAATTTATAAAATTCATAATATATTTTTTGGGATAATATATATTCTAATTTATATATTGTTAAATTTATATTTTATAATATATTATATCATATAATATATTAAGCTATTTTTTAATTTCATGTATTTATTATTAGTTATTTTGATAATATATTAGTTAATAAATTTTTAGTTACATTAATTATTTTTTTGTAAAAAACTATAAAATATTTCATTCTCATGAAGTCCAAGTGCAGTTAATTCCATCGATTCGTGGTTTAAAACCAAGACAAAAATAACTACTTCACTAATTCGTCTCAACTTAATTTCGGGCCCCCAAAGATCTACTAACGTACAGATTTCACTAATTTTATCCTAAAAATTAGTATAATCCTCATTCCGCTACCAAACATGGCCAAAGTACTCAACATTTCAAAAAGATAGGATATAAAGATAAGATGGCTCTCGGGTTCAAGTCTCATGAAGACAATTTATTATATTATAAATAAATTGTTTGATTGTAGAAAAAATTCCTTTTTTTATAGAAATTATTTGTAAAGGCCATAGGAAGGCTTTATATACCCTTTGACACTTACGATTATAGAATCCCTAAATTCGACTTAAAACCCATTAAAATTTTGAAAATTAATTTTGATTTTTATTCTTTTGGAGGAGTAATGTTGCATGCCTAAGAACACCACTTCCCACTTACGACTGCTGATTCGGACAGTGGCTCTGGGCTCATATAGTTTTGCAGCAGACGATCGCCTAGCCTCCCCACATTTCTTAAAATAGTGGCCCTTCAAGCACTAACCACCCTTAATAATTTATACACACAGCTCCTTAATGTCGCCTTGTGCTCCCACGCCACAGGCCGGCCCGGATTTTGACCATTGATGATGATGATTAATCCCATTTGTTACGGTGGGAGAAGCCACGATATTATCAATTGTGCCAACAGAAGCATTCCATTGAGACTCTTGCAACACCAAGTATATATACATATGAAGTTTAATAGATAAACAAGAAGCAAGGGGGATTATTAGATCATGAATCTGGTGGGGGTCAGATCTTTTGAATACGGATATAACACCTCACCAGGTTCTACAATCATCTCTGTAGAGACAGGAAAATGGGCGATAAGTGGGAGACAAAGAAGGTGAATTTGGGTGATGATGAGGTGAGAGATGATCTTCAACTGACCATAGCAAGCCTCGACCAGGACATGTATGAGACCCAACCTAAATGGAATGTAGGCTTGTGGATATTTGCAAGTTTTTAGACACCCCATTTTCAAACCTCTCTTTGAACTGATTCGAATCTGGCCCCAATTATCAGTATCCCCATGCAGTGTTGAATCAACGTCCATACGCATACACCCTTTGGGACTATGATGTTTCCCACTTTGATTTCCCTCCAGTGCTTCCTTGATACGAATGCTGCCGGTGGGATACAGCCGCAGGGTTTTTGAACCCACTATACTCATCTGCTCTCATCATGATTCAAGATTCAGGATTCAGCATCACCATTACCATCATATAATTTCTTAATTGTATGGTATTCCCATGTATAAATACTGAACTTCGTGACTTTTGTAGTAACTATCGAATAAAACTTTGTTTTTTAAAGCAATTATCATGAATTTGTTTTATATACCCACATGAATCTGAACCTCTATTATATCCAATATGGTATGAAGAAACCAGTGACAGACCTATTATGTACCTAGGGGGCACAAGCCCCCCTCAAATTGCTCGAAAAAAAGTTTTAAGGGATTTGGAACCCTTACACACATTACACATAAAAATTTTACTTGTTATCATTGTGTTGCAATACTATTTGAGTGATAAATACCCTTGAACTAAATACTTAACTATTGTCCCCCTCAAATCATTCTTTGGGTCCGTTATTGGATGAAACCACATCATTTTGATGCTAGAATTACGATTAATATAAAAGTTAAGGATAGAAAAATAAAATTCATTAAAATTGTTATGTTTAAAAATAACTTCTTTGTCTTCAGATTTTAATATTAATTTTTTCTTAAAAAGAGGAGACGGGATAAAGAAAACAATACCGATTTCATCTTGGTGATTGAATCTGCATCGGGGATGCTATTGCTTCAAAGTAAACCTGGCAATCTCAGAGCCGGCCACCCGAGCTTGCCAATCTGGATATAAAGCCAATAGCATCAAGCACCAGGAGGCAGCAACAGCAGTAGACTCATGGCCTGCCAAGTATATACTTTTGCAGTTATCAACTATAAAACGCTTGGATGAGTCCTGGTCCTGCCCCAAATTAGGATCATTCATGGCACTCTCCAGTAGTAGCTGCATCAAGTCTCTATTGTTTGATGACGATAGGGATGATGATGATGTTCCTAAAAGCCTAAGCACTCTTGTTCTCGCTCTTCACTGCATAATTCATATTAATGATTCTACCTCTCTCCAAACTCTTTATCTCCTTGCTTGTTGGCCCAGAAAAATAATCTGCTATATGTATATATATGGGGTAATTAATACCAAAAAATGTAAAAAAGTAGGTGGTGATGAGAAATAAATGAATGTGGGTCAAAGGAAGGAATAGGCATAGGCATAGGCATACAATTACATTACATACCAGAGGGTGGAAAGACCGAAAAGGAAAAAAAGAGTGGATGCAAAATGAGTTGTTGAAGAGATCTGAGCTTGAGAAAATGTGTTTGCCTCATAATAACTGGTACCGAAGCCCTAGCGATCACATCTGCTGGTGCGCTCCTCCCAAATCCTCATTCACCATCACATCAGCTGCTGACAAACAACCACCTTCACCATCACCTTCACCTTCATTAATATTAATGCACTTCTCCTCCCATTTCCTCAGCAGTGGCTGTGCCGACTCCACAATCAGTCCCACCATTCCCTGCCCATGACCCGGTTACACCAATTAAATTCTCAAATTCAATACATAATTATTTACATATTCACATGTTGGGTCTCCTTGTTGTTTGTTGTGCCATGTGGCTCATATTCGGGTTAGAAGGATGGACGTAATGGAGCAAAGGCATTTACCCTTTATGCATATGCTTTTTTAGCGGGAGTGTGAAATAACAAGAGAGCGAAATAAAGATGCTTCTATGTAACCTTATTTTGATGATAATGAAAGTTTGAACCATTGTTTAGTGAATATAAACACGTTAACTAATCACATAAAATTGATGTGTTTTCTTTGTTTTACTTTACTCTAATTTTATCATCACGCACGAATCACAATAATATAAACTAACACATGAACCATCATTTTACTATTTAGGTTGTAACTTGTAACTACTTAGTCTACTTGATTGATTGCTCATTAATTCCATCTTCATTTCCCCTAAACAGCCTAGCTAGTAGCCTACAGCTAGCAATAGCACATATAGTATAGAAGCAACAACAACTTAATGAGTAAGCAAAACAATATCATGAGCATTTTATTTGATTACCTTAACCTTGTCCATGAAGAACTCGGGAGCAATGATCCTCCCTTCAGAGCTCCAAGTAGAGCCATTGGACCTGAGAATGCCATTGCCAAGAATAGTGCAAGGGTCTTATAACATAAGAAGGCTTCCTAACCTGCTGTAATTTCATCTACTTCCTTCACCATTTCCGGTTCATTCACGTACAATGCTGCCTGTTCCTGTTGAGGCGTATACCGGACCTTACATACAGAGGAGGATTTCAGCTCTTTTTTCATTTTCACTTACACTACCTTACCTACCAAGTATTAATTGCTTTTAATTCAAAACAAATTCTATTATCAAAATGACAGAGTTAGTGAGCCTGAGACAGACAGAGACAGACAGACAGGTTCCATTACGTCTTTTTCATGATATTTGCAATAACACACACATCCACAGCCATGTGCTAAGACTTGTAAATTGAAACTAATGTAAATTTAAAAATAAATAACAAAATTATTAAAATAGTTTGAAAATAAATTACCTAAAATGATGCATATGTGTCATGCAGCAATTTTTTTTTTTAAAATTAATATCATGGTTTGTAATTACTGTTTTAACTTAAAAAATTCAATATCTCAAATAGTTTAAACATTACTTTAATCATTTATAAAAAAAGAAAGAAAAAAAAAAACCTAATTTGGGACAAAACTCCAATTGCCAACTCAAGACTTGTCCTTTCAATAAATTAAATGCATATCGATCCAGCTAAGCGTTATGAGAAATAGTGATGGATAAGAAGAGGACATTCCAGGCATGCATGTAATGTAACAGGTCGGTCGGTCGGTCAATCCAAGCTAAGACATTGACCATGAGTCTATGAATAGCAGTGGTTGTCCCAATTCCCCAAATCAATCCTATTCATGTCGGTGTCTCACCAAACTCTTCTCGCCTTTCAGACAACCTCATCTCTTTTTCATTTTCGGATCTCAGCTAAGAATTCTATGTATTTTTTATCTAATGAGTCTCATCAAATAATTGTTGCTCTCAAAACAATACCATTAAAAATAAACCAGAAAACCGATCCCCCCTAGGCAGAAAATATGGTGATCATGTTGAAGGATAGGATAGGATAGGATAGGTGAATGGTACAGCGGTGAAGGTGGTCGGAGGGATCAGGGATGGAAAATCAAACAATTCTTCCACAAGAACTATATAAGTTAACAGCTTCAAAATGCAGAGACAAGAGCAGAAATTAAAGAAGAGTTAATTAAGGGGAATGAAATGAATGAATATGTATATATTGGGTACCGTATTCTTTTCTCCATTGTTCCAAGTAGGGGAAGAGGGTAGAAGTGTAGTCATGGGCTACGATCTGAGCATGGTTAGGAGGCTTCATCGCCATCATCAACTGAATTTTCTGCATCTCAGGGACATTCCCTGCATAAGAATAGCGAGGCCCTCAATGCCTTGCTCTCAGCTTCCTCACCCTTTCCGGCCTCCCCCACATAACGTTATAGACATGAAATAAGAAGCACAACACCCCCACTACCAAAACGGAGAAAACCATCTTCACAACATTAACACCTGCCTGAACCTCAATCTCAATCTCCTCCATTCTTTAATTTCCTCCCCCACTACTGCTCTGCAGTCTGCTCAGTCTAATTACTCTTCACTCTTCACTCTTCCCTTATATGTATGATTCAGATTCTCCCACCCAACCTCACACCCGCTTGCAGGCAATTTTATATAATAAGAATATGTGAGGAGCCTAACAACTGTATATCATGTGCAGAGTCAGCCATTATATTATAATAATAGCTACAAAACAATGTTTTTCCTTTTATTTTTTTTCTTGTTTTCTGTTGACATGTTATGATTGTGTTATTGAAGATTCGCTTTCATAGTTTCGCGTTAGCTTTTTCATAGTTTCAATGTTGAGAACAAAGTTCGATTCGATAAGTTTATTTTCATTAAATTTTATTAATTACTATATCAGATATCTAAAAATCTTGTGATTTTAAAGATTTTCGATTATTCAATGCTAGACTCGAGTTGATTTTTTTATTATTAACCTGTGATATCAGTTATCCTCTAAAAATTTTTACTATTAATTGGGGAGACGTTGATCATCTTCTGCTTTTATCTTTTCGACATGCTGCTTCACAAGAAGAATAAACCTAATCTTAGGCCTAAGTGTGATATGTCCCTTAATTTTTTTTTTTGCAGTAATTATGACTTTTAGGTGGATTGAATTAAACCATCACCCTTAATTATATTACTTCAAATCATCAATATATGTCATTCCTAATTAAATTTCAAATTCATACTCACTGCTTATTGATTGCTGTTATAATCGAATCAATAAATTTATCTATTTTTAAAATAATAATGATAACTACAAACAAGATTCACCGCTTCTATCACTTAATTACCTGGTTGATGATTTGACGCAATGAACGGACTTGTCTATTTTTCCCTTGGCAAGTCATCAAATAAAATGGATTGAGAATGGACAAACAAACCACGGCATCATATATGTTATACTATCTCAAGTCGAGGGCAATAATAGAGGATTAAAGAGGTTGTAAGAAAATGGCAAAGTTGTTGTATATGCATAATGCAGTTGTAAGTTCATGGAACTTGAAGTGGACATCTCACTTGTAATTAAAATTCTAAATTATTGATGGGTTCGGTCTCCAACTAGTTTATTGCCAAGTAAGTGTGCCTTGTTTCGTTTATGACATTACAATAGATGACCCATTTTCGGATCCAATTTTAGCCATCTCCATCTAAAAAACATATCCAACGAAAATAATAGTTCGGAAGTTTATTGTAAGACTCAACTCCACTAACAAAATTTTACATCTAAATAAATATTTAAAATAAAATAAAATATTTGTCGTTTTAATTTTATTTTGATAAGCACATAATTTTCTCCCCGCTTTATGACCACTATAGCCCATTAACCACTCGTTTCGTTCAAGTCTCTTTGGCGTTTTATTTATTTATTTACATTTAAAAACGACATACTCTCAAAATGGCAGTGAGTTGAATTAAATAATGTATATGTTTTAGAAATAATTCAAAATTGGAAAGTATTTATCACATGGGGGGTGGTGTGATGGGGTGGACCACCCATCCAACAGATGTGATTTTCAGTGTCTAGGTTAAATGAGGGGGTTTGGGAAATAGGACCACCATACACTTGGATATTGAATGATCTGATCACAATTCACAATCACTGATTGTTGGCTGGCGTATTGGCTATTGGCTGGCTGCCTTAAAGTTGAAATGTCAGGTTGTCACATGACTGACTGACTGCGTCTGGATTATGAATTCAGAAAAGAAAGGGATGCATCATGCATCTCTTTCAAGAGTCCAGATGGGGGGAGATGAGGGGTGGGGGACAGTGACAAACCTTAACAACATAGAGATAGCGCGCGCCGCGCCGCGCCAGCGCCGCGACAGCGACGCTGTCCTTCCGCCTTCCACAACCTCGACACCTCCTCACTCTGTGGATACCTCTGCTTCTGCTGCTGACACTTGTCATGGGATTGAGAATCCCTTCTGCACCTTGTCCTAATTTTGGTTCAGCATTAACGCTACCTTTTTACATACCCACCCACAAAAATATATAGATAGGAGGGCAAAATTTTTTCATATATATCACAATCTATATGAAAATATTTGCCCCTCTAGCTAGCCATAGCCTATGTCCATCACTGCTTACCTCTTACTATGGTATTGTACTATTAAGTATCCATGTCAATTTGATCACTTTTCATAAGCTTCGCTTGCGCTATGCCTGGTATATATATATATCCAATTCCATTATTTTGTAGTAATTTGTCATACCTACCAAAACTCACATCCAATCCCTTTATTTTATGTTGTTGTGTTTGCTGCAGCTGCACCAAAATAGTGATATATCAGATAAGAAAAAAAAGAGAATAACACACTAAGATTTATGTGGATGGATAGTAATACTCATATCCATCAAAACAACATCCGAAAATTTCACTATCTCAAAATAGGTTTACAGAAGACGGTATTTTATAATAACCCATATGACTAATTTATAAAAATATCCTTTTACCTTTCGTATGTCGCATGATGATTATGTTTTGATAGTTTATTTGAGGATGGTAATTTAGGCAAGTTAATCAAACTCAACTTGAGTCAAACACAATATTTGGGTGTGTTTGAATACTAATGTGATGTCTTGGCAAAGGGTGTCCAGTTATTCTTGTCCCGGCCGTGGAATACTGTTTGTCTCCGTCTTCTGAAGACAGCATCACCTGAGTAAAAATGGCGTCTTGGCCGTAAACCAATCTTTCGTAAAAAATATCTGTATTTTTCGATAGTTCGCGAGGTTATAACGTTTATAGTCAAAATATCAACGTATATGTCGTATGGTTGAGGAGTTACCTCCACGATTATTTTAACCCCAATAATGCAATATTAAAATTCTGATTATCTGTATTATAAAATCGTAAATGCATAATGGCTTTTCTTCAAAATCGTTTCTAAGATGGTAGATGTACCGAAACGCCCACGTACTTGAAAAATATTCACTCGACAGGGTGAGCTATCGCCGATGGCGAATCACTTGCAAATGGGTTCTTCTGCGTAGAATGCGTATGCAATGCTTCAATTTAAGCCAGCGTCTTCGGAAATAAATCGTGATCACCTCTCTTGAATGTGTGAAGCACAGAAAATCCAGGATTTTTGGAAAAAATGGTAAAATAGTAGTGGGATGAAAATCAGAATTTTAGATCTCGGGGGCCGAAGCGGACTTCTCAGTTTAGAATAAACAAGTCTCGCGAGGGGTGCTTCTGTCGAATTTCGTTGAATTAGAAGGTGGTCGGGATTTCACGTTTTTCGGGCGTGTGGTGTCGGATGACACGTAAGCAAAGGTTAGGTGATCTTGCGTAGCCTTGCCTGAAAGTGTGACGACTTGGCGTAAAAAGTGGGCTGGCGTTGAGAATTTACGTGGATGGCATGAATTCCATGGTACCGCGTTGAGCCGTGTGGGGATGATGTCGTAAAGAAGAATTATGAAATGAAAGAAAGAAAAATGATGGAATTATGATAGCAAATACATTTGGGCGAGGAAATAGAAAAGAAGTTTCCTTCTTTTGACTGTCTGATCGTCTTAGTCAAAAATGGGAGAGAATAATGAGGAAAAGAGAAAAGAAATGAAGAGAAAGTGAAAAGAGATGTGAGATGAGAAATGAGAAAAAGGAAAGAAAAGCAAAAGGAAGGAAAGGAAAAGAAAGAAAAGAAGGAACAAGAAAGGTAGTAGAGAGAAAATGGAGGAGAAAGGAGAAGGAGAAAGAAAGAAAGGGAAGGAAGGATTTTCAGGGTTTGAGTGATCGACGTTCGACGGTTCAGTACTAAAGTGGTGCAACGATGGGATCTACATGTGGACACCAAGGTGGAGTTTCGACAAACTCGAGAGGAGTGGGGATATTTTCTGCGGTTTTTCTTTAACTAAGAGCTTTATAATGGTAGGGGTTCTTCACGAGGAGCCACGTGAATTAATTCCAAGCTTTGGAATTAAAGGGTATGGATTTCGTGACCGGTTTCGCGCGATCCTGCCGGCCCCCGTGGGAGTTAGGGGTTTGAACTAGGAGCAGCGGTTTCACCAGGTGTCACTTGGGTTGTTTGATGTGATGACAATGATTGGAACCAAAATGGTTCATGTTTGCGAAGGGGCCGTGAGGTACCCTGTTGAATGGTTCCAAGTTGGTGACCCAGTTGTGTGTTAGTGCTTGCTTGAATAACATGTAGTGTGTGGAAATATGATATTGATGCATGCTATTTGATGTATTAATATGATTTGCATGGAGGTAAGATTATGTCTATTTCTCAAATTCATAATTGTCGTGGTGTGTAAATGTTTCATGTAGTGCTCATTCATGCATGTAACATGAGGAAAATGCGTTGGCATCATGCATTACATATGCACGGTCACATCGCGTTCAGTCGGTGTGGGTGCGGGAGTAAGGTTATTCCGCCGGCATTGGTGAATGGGTCGTGAACTCGGAAAAATGGAATGAGTCAGGTAGAGATTCACGAGTGTATGATAATCAAAATGATAAATTACATGTTTTGGGCGGAGCAAGTTGGGAGTAGATCCCGGGGTGAAAGTCCCAAATGTTATTCGGTTAGGCATGAATCAGATACGATGTAAGTTCGTGAATGTTGAAAGGCGTGCGATCTGCGATTGTAAACCGAATCAAGTGGCCCTGAGAAAGGAAAAGGAATTTGATAATTAAAATTGGAGGTGTCCAATGGTTTAGTCATGGTGTGTGTTGGTTTTTACATTCCTGCCCCGGGAATTCAGTGTGAGGGTCGGTTGGGACTTGGGTCGTGAGCATGAGGGGTTGCATCATGCATGATATAAGGCATTCGTATAATAGTAAATAATTGTATGGAATGTGATTGATTATTATATATGCCATTGCATATGTCATTTTAGGTGGGGGAGTAACCCGCCCATGGGGCTTTCTCTTGGGCAGCTCACCCCGTCAGTGGGACCCCCTTTCGAGGGGACGGGGACTATCGGGGATCGACGTTTCCCGGTTAAGGAGGTGAGAAGCATTTTGAGGAAGAAAGCCCAGGGAAATGTGGCTTTAATTAAATATTTTTGTAAATATGTATAAAATCTTTTGTAAAATATGCGTGAGAACGCTATACAAGAAGATAGTTGATTATTTCTGATGCGTATGGAAGTATGGGCCCTATGTGGCCATTTCAGCTCATATTGTGTCTCGTAGCATTAAGACAGCGTAGATTTTCCGGCGGATTGTGGTGGTCGACGGACTGGGTTTTGAGGCGTCCTGAGAATGTCTACATGTCCATTCTCATGTCTCGAGTCCTCACCGACTCCCTCACACTTGTCAAAGTCTTGTATGAGAAAAATAATCATTTTCAAAACAAAATTTCTTGTTCTTGAAAATAAACTACCCGGCGATATTAGGTAAAAATAATGGGACCCTCGAGGCGAATGTATTGGAGAACTTCCGAAAGCAGTCATGGTCCTTATCGAGAAATGATACGTTCAGATAGTCTCAACCCCATTCTCAGGAAAATCATCTGGAAAAAATTCATTTAGCAACCATGTCTGTTGTTTTTACAAAAAAACCATGTCATGCACTCACACCTAACTTCTAGGTTACCGGTGTATGAATGTTATGCCGTTTTCAAAACCATTTATACAATATGTCGATATGCATATTCTCAATCATTACAATTACACATGTAATTGACACACTCCCGACCATGCCCGATTTAGCTCGCCGAGCCAATCTGTCTAAATCTCGATGGCTGCACGCGCGATTATATTCGTATAATTGTGACTCCGTATTAACACATTAGAATCATGTCTTAACCTATCTATTTCCACACACATACCAAGCCATTCATTTCAACAATTCAAGCACACAACATGACGATTTTGGGTCCAGTTCCACACAAAGCTCCGGGGGCTGTTTTGATCTAGCAAGCATGAGGGCTATCGTGACTGACCCACTTTCGTCCACCATTTGTTCCACTTTTTGAAACCGATTTCCACGACCATATCCGGCCTCCTACACATCCATACAAGATTTATTTAATAAATTATCACCAAAACACCCAAAACAGTCCCTAAAATTGCTACGGGTTTGTCCCACTTTGAGTCCTCAAAAATTCCACTGCCAGGTTCAAGATTTGAGACCGATGGCTTAACCACTCCGCGACCTCAATCAACCGCGAACACCAACAAAACACTTAAACCAAGAATAAAACCAAATACCCAATATCGGTTCCACTTTGTGGACAGAAAGCCATAACCATTTCCGGCCTCATATCGTCAATACATGATTTGTGCCTGATTTACACAATTAACAACCGAACAGCCCGGTAAAAGCGATGCAGGACTGTCGATAAGATCTCGTAAATCAACACTTCGGTTCCAAGATTTGGAGCAGATCAAGCAGCTGTTGGGCGCCAAGCCGGCCAGAGCGCGTCGTAAAGCAGGCGAAGCAAAGGGAAGTGTAAAACCGAGTAGGATGAACGCTGTATATAGCCGGTGTTTGTGAAACTCCTTAAGAAAAGCCTTGGGTCCGCGGCGTTGTCCTCTCGCGTAGAGCAGGCTTTCCTTCTTGGCTCGAAGATCAGGCCGGTCGGATCGCCCGAGGAAACCCTAGAGAGTGAACTTGCTACTCGTTAGAAATATCAAGAAAGCACGTAAGCGGAGTCTCCCTGCACTTACGTTTTCTTTTGCCTTTTCATTTTGAGAAGACAATTATTCATGTCTTGTCTCATTAACTCAAAATTACAATTGTGCTTCCCTTAACCATTAGTTTGACTTTTATATCCAATGGCATCATGCCATGTGTGTGTCCAGCGTGGGTCCATCTGGGCTCAACTTGGTAGATTGGAGCTTGACCGCGTGGCACCACGTATTGCCACTCAAGAAATGCGCCAAGTGTCCTTAGACCTTCGTTCGCCAGCGTGTAAAGTGGTATGCCGGTCGACGAGTCGGCGTGGTAGCTAGATTTGAAAATTCGGCCCGGTGAAGTCCGTTTTGTCATCCGAGATCTAGAAAAATTTCGGACTTTTACTGAAATTACGATTTTGCCCTTTTTGAGAAAATTGGATTTTCTCGGGGTTTCACAACTAATTTTTGTAATTTAAGTTAGGGTTTGATTATGTTTTATTCACCCCATTTAAATTCGAATTGGGCTTGAGTCGATTGTTTGGTGATCTGACCCAACGAACCAAGATGTATTTATTATATATCTTATTACGGTGGTCCCTAAATAAATCCTCGTGACACCACAAAACCGGGGTCAGTTGACCACCGTCGACCTACGGGCCCCGTGTCTCATATCATGAGACTCATACGCCAGGTAAAATGACCAAATATGGCCCATAAATCCGCCTGCGTCCATCGGTTACATGACATACATTTCTATAGATCCGAAGTTATTACATCACTCTAATACAAAACATATATTAAAAGTAGTTTGTTATAATATATGCAAAACAATAATCAAGGCCACCGATCCGGCCCGGCTTCGCATGTCTCGATCTAAGGAGCGTCAAATGCACTGTACTTATGTTCATATACACGAAAGGGAGAGGGGTCCCTGGCAGTGAACTGCGCCAGTAGACCATCCTGCAAAAATTTGTCCGCTTTAGATGCGCTGCAAGTAATCATTTCCGCAATCAAACGACAACCGAAACCCGTGCATACATGTTGTCCTATCATGGGAAAAAATCACCACGGCCATGTATAAGGCGGTACTCTACATGCCCCAATGCCAGAAGTCGACCTCAGACCCACCACCCGATGCAAGTGCCCAATGGGAAATCAATCTTGGTCGATCCTGAGCTCGTCTCACAACCTGTAGTCTATGTGATATTTATTTAATCGTTTCGTGTCTTTTTGGGCAATAGAACTTTTCGAGGCCTCACCGCGAGTCTCTTACACCCTCCGACATTTTTCGGGCTTTCACCGGTGGATACGCTGTCTAACCAGGTTTTCAGGCTTTTCATATGAGGGGGGGTATCTATCCCCTACTTGCTACGCTAGACACATTTCGGTATTCCATTTTTAGTTTAACAACGTGGAACTCGGTGGACTTCATCCATTTCGAGCCCACCTGGTGCACGCACCAAACCTTGATTGCCAAACGATACCATGTACAAACACCCATGTATCTGATTGTTACCGCACACTAATGCAATGCGATTTGTGCGGCCTCAAACCCATGACCATTGTATGAAGACCTCTACATGGACATTCTCGCCCTTACTATGTGTACTTTATGAACACTCATGTCTATCCATCTGACATTCCATCATATTCGAGTTTAGCATCAGCATGCATGGAGTCATGTTTAATATTCCATACATTCAAATCGGTACATCACATAAGCATACGCTACGCTCACTTTTCTATCGGTCGGTTCACTCATGTCAACACATCATTCGGCATGTATTAACATAATTTCAACCATTACTTAGGAAAGTAATGTTATGTAATTTCCCATATTCCCAGGCTGAGACATAGTGTGTCAATCATACATCCCAATGCATATAATTATTTCCATCTTCGTCACACATATGTCACATAATTTCACATATTCAGTATGTTATTGAATTTATGGCAATAACACACATTAGTCATTCCTGACCATAAATCTGACCATGCTAAGAAATGATGGACTTAGTCGAAAGTCGATTTTTGTAAATACTACACAAAACATCAACCACGCAATTCCTTGCTTCGCCCATATGCAGTCCCAAGCATTTCGGGTACGGCGGGTTCTAGAAAGCTAGAGAGTTCGGAAACGAGAATGGGTATTCTCCATTTGTCCGTGACCGGTAATGTTCCAGCCTACATTTTGGCTGATCACTTTATCTTATTAAAATTTCTGAACTTCGAAGGCTTTAGTGGAATCGAACGTGTGATCGGAGTTCGAGGACCGAAAGTTCATGATCGATCAAAGTTGTGGCTATGTAGGTCACGAGGGTGTGGGTAGGCACCGTTTATATGAAATACGCTCGGGATTTTGTTGGTCGATCGCAGACCCTCAATTTGCTTTCAACACTTGCATTATCCTATGGGTGTCCTGCCCATCGTTTTCATATAACACCATTAGGGCCCTTTTAGGTTTAGTCTGTCTCTGAGCCTCGGGTGGGCTTGTATGTGATCCGTTGAGTGCGTATGTAGTTCACTTTAGAGTGTCATCATGGCTTATTTTTTTAGTTATTGGCATCGTGCTATAGGAAGCAAGTGGGGCCCCCTCGAGGTTTTAGCTCAATCAAAGTTTATTAGAGTATGCAGTCGAGACACTTGAGCTTGTTTCGATCATATCTCCCTTGTCAGAACTTCCCGGGAGTGTTCAATATTTGTTTCATTGGATTCCTTATTTGCCGAGGTTTTTGTTAAAAATTCATAATTTGTGTCAACCGTTTTGATTGACTAGTGGTTTTGACGGTTGCCATCAAGGCGATGCGTATCTGACTTGTTTTTTGGTGATTTTTGGTGAGGTACTCCTCCTTGTTTCGATCATATCTCCCTCATCGGGACTTGGAATGGTTCAGTTTTTTTGTTGGTCTCCTTATTTTTCAGGGAACATTCTATCAAAATTTCATAATTTTCCTCAATCGGCTCGACCAGTTGGCTTTCGATTCAACCGGTTCATCGGGCCAGCTTGTGTGGAGCGGTGATTTTTGTGATTTTGGGGTGAATCCTATATGGATTCGGGCCGTAAGCTCCGGCTTCGACCATGGGCGTGTGTGGGTCCATTTGAGCCTTGGCTTGAGTTACATGCAGCCCACCATGAATTCATGTGGATGCTTGGTGGTGAAGCAAGCGAAAACTTAAGATATTCGACTTGCATGGAAAATGAGGAGGAGTTAATAGGAAGCTAATTAGGGGCGATTGGGCTCTTTCCAAAGCTTGAAGGTGGAAAACACCCGGGGTAGGCTCGAGAGGCGGGTGGTGGGAATCGTCTTTGTAACACCCCCCAAATTATACCACCCGCTTAGGTTCCTGCATCTTTAGGGTATAATAAAGCAAAAGTATATTTATCAGAATAAAATAAAGATAAAAATAAAATAAGCAGAACTTGGAATTAATACTAACTTGATTAAGGGTAAATTAATAATTTACCAACTCATGACAAGAATTCGAGAATTTAATAAGTTTATATGCCAAAGTAGAATATGCATAAGTAAAATTAAGAGTAAAGAGAGTTGGAGAACCAAGGTAATAAAGAAAGAATATTAAAATGAAATAAGGAAGAAAATTGTGGAAGATACAAGTGGCTTGAAGGAAAGAGGGAGGAAGTTTCCTTCTTGGAAAGTGAAATAAAAAGGGGATAAGATCAAATAAGGATAAGACCAAAAAGGAAATATCTCAATTTGGGCTTGGGAGAAAGAGAGAGCAAAAACGGATAAGAGAGAAGAGAAGAGAAAGGAAGAAGAAGAAGAAGAAGAGAAAAGAAAAGAAGAAAGAAGGAAAAGAAAAGAGAAGATCACGGGTATGGAACTATGATTTTTGTATAGAAAAGGAAGTATGGAAATATGGTTTAGTATGGAACTGCTAAATTTGAGTATGGAATTTGAGTATAGTGTAAGAACTAGAATATTATGTGAAACCATATGGGTGGTTGCAGAAATATATCGATGTTTCTGTTTATTAATAATTATGGGTTATCTAGTTGCAGATTCGTAAAAGTATGGATCATGTTAGAACCTCTATCTAGGTAGCTCTGGGGATGACTGACCTCGGCTGGGTCGGGTGGGTGAGAAGTTCTCGATTCACTGTCGGTGGTGTTGGGGCTGGGTGAGTAAACTCAGATGCTGCTTTGTCCGCGCCGCGATCATGAACACCGCCAGTTGGGATTAACAGCGATTGCGATGATCTTCTCCGATATGTGCATCGTCGGCAGAACTTTTGATGTTGAGCGAAATTTCTGATTGGTTGTTGGCCGCCGCCTTTGCCGACCAGTAAATCGGTGATCGGCGTAGAGGTCGTCCAGCGAGAGGGTCCATGATTCTGCATGCGGCCGAGGTGGCCGAGCGCACCGTCGCAGCGCGATCGGCAGAACCTCATGCACGAGGTCGGTAGGCCTGTCACGGCGAGGTCGCGGGACCTCTCATGCATCGAGAAGGTCGATAAAGGTCGACATACCTCATGCGAGGAGGTCGGCCGGACCTCATGCGGCGGCGTCGCGACCGGGCATCATCCGGCGGCCGGCCGGACCTCATCTGTAAGAATTCGACATACCTCGATCCTGTAGAGAATTCGGCTACGTCTGTGAGGTCGGCTCGTTAGTTGAGGTCGGCTACGTGCAGGTTGACTACGTGTGACCTCCAACTTGAAGGTATAACTCCTTCGCCGAACTCGATTCGGGTGTTCTTGGGCTTTCCCATGGAAAACCCGTTGGTCGAGAATCGTCGTATTTCGAGGGGAAGATGAAGATGTCGGGACCGGGTGTTAGACCGAGGTGTTAGACGAGCTCACGAGGTCGGCGGGGCTCGTCGATTCGAGGATTATACGTGTGACCTCCAACTTCGGAAGGTAAAAAATTCTTCGTCTGAATTCCGATTTGGGTGTTCTTAGACTCGATGGAAAGCCCATTGAGTCAAGAATACGATGATATGCGAGGAGGATATTGGGTTTCGGAGGCCAGGGTGATAGATCGAGCTCGTCCAGGTCAGGTCAGCTCGTCTAGTTCAAGATTTGATTACGTTTGACCTCCAACTTCGGAAGGTCATAACTCCTTTGTCCGAACTCCGATTCGGGTGTTCTTGGACTTTATGGAAAGCCCATTGAGTCAAGAATACAGCCATACATAGGATGATAAAAGTGGAACACATATTAGATCCAGAAATAAGGAAAAGCAGTAAGCGAGATATGATAATCATGGACATATCATGCATATAATATAAGATAGATACAAGTATAAGATAGATAAAGAAGTACAAGTAAGTGTATAAGTACCTCCGTATAGGTATAAGTTCTGTAACTCCTACGGGAGAAAGGACGATGCGATAAAGTACAAGTAAAGCATTACAAGTATAGAAATGTATTGGTATATGTCATAAGATACGATAATCTAATAAAGTACATGAAAATATAAGTTAACAAGATATAAGATATTACGAGGAATGAGTACATGTACACGAATGATAGGCAAAGATGAATATAAGAATGAGTAAATGCACAATACATGATAAAAATATAGGAATATATGTATGAGAGAAGTATGAGAGCAGTAATATGTTTACGAGATATGAGCAGATACGGATTAAAGTAATGATAGTATATGTGCATATGCAAGTGGCAAATTATATGTATGGAACATATATAATCATGGGTATATGACAGTATAGAATATGACATAAGTATATGATCGATTATATGTGAATATGAAAAATGCAAAGTTAAGAGAATAAATGATTGTATATATCTCACATATAGTACAGACAAGCAACAATAGATTGGCATGCATAAGATGTCTTGAACATGAAAAATACATATGGATTATGCCGCTCGGAACCTAGTAGAGGGATAGATGGGCATGCACATTAGGGAAAAACAAGTGCGGCCCATGCAAGTTACGATATCGAGGCCGTTTGGAGTCGATGAGATAGATCGTTTGGATCGCGGTGGCCTCGGTCACCACGGCGCCCCGCCCGGGCCCTTATAGATGGTCATTGTCTTACCTGATGACCGCAATCGGGCCCTTATAGACCCTTGTTCCCGGCTCACGGTGAGTACAGCGCCTTCGGGCCCTTATAGACCCAGCGCTGACTCACCGGTGAGTAATGCCGGGCCCTTATAGACCCTTTGTTTCACACAATGATCACAAGCGCCTTCGGGCCTTACTGTTTCCTTATCACTTCTAAGGTTTATCGAGGCATGAAACATAAAACAAATGATTTGAATATGACATGTGAAATATGATATGATATGAGAAGCATAGCATTGCTATGTGATGATAAGTTACGTAACATTGTAGGGGATTATACGATCCGACATGATATGTAAGAAAATGTATCGAGAATGTAAAATGATACGAAAAGTTAACTATGAAAGAGATAATGTATGAAAAGTATATATATGAGAAATGATAAGAATTTGTAAATGTTATCTGTGTGTTATATGCATTTGTATAGAAGTGTGGTGACCCACTAATAGGAGTCATCCATGTGTATTAATTCCACTAAAGTACAAAGCTTAGCACGGTGTTAATCCCGGGTGTAGGTGCGAGAAGAGAACTGAGGGAATAGGGCGATCATCGGCGATCCAAAAGGCCACACATCAATAGGGTGCCCACTAAGTAGACCTTTAGGTCTATTTTGTCCCACACCGATTCCGCTCAGGCCAGGTGGCGGATCCGAACCGAGGTGAGTGCGAGAGACCGTATCTTGGAACTCTTCTTTGATTTTTTTTTTTTTAAAGCGGGGCGGTTCACGTGGTTATGGCCACGCATCTTATAACGGAATCAAAATGTCATAAACATATCAAAGAAATACCAGGAGTGGTATTCATCAAAATCTATACACATTTACGGTCCCATTTACAAATACAGCGTACTTTTACATTTTCTAAATCGAGCACTTGAACCTACATGTGAGCCCTTACAAGTGTGTTGGCCAGTATGCGGATGTTTCAGGCAGTCTTCTCATGTACCTACGGATTAAAAAACCACAGTGCTAAGCTTTTTCTGCTTATTGGGGAAACATATCTTATCTGAAAGCACATGCATTTCATGCGATTCACAATTATCATAAAAAGCGATGGATAACTTCAAATCCGAAAATTCATATAACGAATCATGCCGCGTATCATATAACAATTTTCCATACATACTTATCCTTATGAAACTTATGCTTGTTCACATCTCTGTTATGCGGGACTTTTAACGCATAACAAACTTATATGTATTCGGATCTCAGTAGGAATTCTGAGAACTTATGCTTTCTGAGTGCCACATAGGTACTACAAGGTTTATACTTATACCATAGGGCTTGAACATACTACGAGAGATTACCACTTGTTTTGGAGGGTACCGAGTAGGTGCGGAGATATTCTGCGGGCATTATGCAGTGATATGAACTTATCCTTATACGGAAATGCAGTAAGTACTACTTGTTCGATTCTCCCCCAAAGATACATACTTGTTCTCGTGTCATACTTATATGTTGATTTGAAAGTAAGTAGGTACTACTAACGTATGCTAAATGCAGGTACGTGGGTACTGCGGGGTTTATCCTTATCCGAGCTTATGCGGTGGTACCCGGGTAGGTACTACAGGACCTATACTCATCGACGGAAATTGCGTGGGTACTACATAATTTGTCGGATCTGGTACGTAGGTACTCACGAGAACTTATACGTGTACTTCATATCTTTCACTTGTACTACGGAGCTTATTCTTGTACTTCGGATCTTATGCTTGTATTACGGAACTTATTCTTGTCTTTCAGATCTTATACTTGTAATTCAGATCTTATTCTTATACAAAAGTACCCGTAGGTACTACACAGATTCATTATACGGAGGTACCCGTAGGTACTACTGGACTTATACTTATTTTACCGTCTGGGAAGTACCGTGGGTACTGGAAATCTGGGAAGGCACCGTGGTGTACATTCGGATAAATTTTCTCTTTATAATTTCTTTCCTCTTATTCTTTACTCAGAATTTTATCATATAATTGTTACATGGCCTAGACCAGTAATACGGAATGAGTAGGACATAGCACAATAAGTACCCGAGAAGGTCTGATCTGATGCGAGGTGCCGTGGCATAAAACAGGAGTCTTAGAAGCACCCCTAATCGAAACAGGAGTGCCGTAGCATTTAATCGAGGTGCAGAGTACTTGTCCCGGGGGTGAAGTAGCACTAATAGTCGAGCAGGAGTGCCGTGGCTTAGCATTCGAACGTCTTGGTGTCATTTCATATGCGGTCTTAGGCATTC
This sequence comes from Tetrastigma voinierianum, assembly GCA_016808115.1. Taxonomy (NCBI): domain Eukaryota; kingdom Viridiplantae; phylum Streptophyta; class Magnoliopsida; order Vitales; family Vitaceae; genus Tetrastigma; species Tetrastigma voinierianum. The sequence goes on along the minus strand of JAEQBH010008001.1, from coordinate 7,037 downwards.
CCTATCGTGTTCTTTGAGCTTATCATTTTATTCTTTTCTTCTATACTCCTTTACATATCAAATCTATGTATATTACTATATCTTGGTCATATCTTTGTCTCTTTTCTTATCTCGTATTCAATTGAGACTTTAACGAAGCAATTAGTACACTTGAATATGATAATTCAATTTTCAGACAATAATAATATGGGCACCAAATGCCAGAGCTAAATATCATATGGTTAGATTCTAGACTCAATGAGCTTTCCATGAGTCCCGAGACACCCCAAACGAGTCCTAATGAAGAGAGTTATGCACATTGCAAAGCGGGAAGAAAATCGGGTAAATTGCGAAACAGCTATGTGTAGCAACTACTGTATTTTATCATTTCGAGACTTGTCTATATAAGCTCAAGATTGTATCCAAGCTACTATATATGGATTCTAGACTCAAGGGCTTTCATAGAGTCTAAGAACACCCAAAAGCAGTCCTAACGAAGGAGTTATGCACATTACAGCCAGGAAGAAAATCGGTAAATTGCAGCTGATGGCAGCGGCGACTCTTTGTGTTACTATCATTTCGGATAGTATAAGCTCAAGATTGTATCTGAAGCTATATGGATGGATTCTAGACTCAAGGGGCTTCGTAGAGTCAAGGAACACTACAGCGGGGTCGGACGAAGAAGTTGTCGCATCGAGTTGCGGAGGTTAACATGAATGCGAGGGCTACGCCATGGCGTGGAATCCGCGCCCGGCGTAGCGAAGGTCACCGACCACGCTCGGCGTGGATTCACGCCCGGCGTGCGAGAGGAGGCCTTGGCAGCGCGGTACATGCGGATTTCGACCCGAGAAACCATCCGGAACAACCCTTGTCCACGACAATATCCTCGATTGAGACCACATAATGTCTTCCCTGGCTCACGGCACAAAACCATCCTACAATCAATCCTAAGTCACCCCAAAAGTAGGAATAAACCAATTTTCCATATCCATACAATTCTACAATCCATCCTCAAGGGAGATTCATACTCTAACAATTAATCACCCTCTCTAACACCTCAAACCTTAGTTCAGGGGAGAGGAATTTCATATCTGAGTCCGCAATTCACACTAACCCATAACCATCTATACAAACCATACATAAATTCTTAATTTTCATACTCAAACCAAAACCACAATTCAAGAGGGAAGAACCTATACCAAGGTGCAAATCAATAACTCCACATATTCCATATAAGAATCCATACGAAACTCGAATCCGTCTGATTTCTACTTATCACGTCGGTGTTCATGTTCATATTTCATGCCCACTATTCCATATGGCATTTCACGATACTTGTGTGTATGATGTCTATGTATTCACACCTCATTCAATATTCTTGTCCCTCTATGAATCTATTTTTACTTAGAACTTGGATCATTCAATTGAAGCACCAAACTAAAGTTATGACATTTTCATGTCCAGCTAGTCGGTTTACCGATTTTACCCGAGGACAGTTGTAATATTCATTTTCCAGTGCCTAGTCTCCATATTTGACACTGGTTCTTTGTGCCTCCTTGCCAAATCTAAGGTGCTAAGGGTTCTCCTCAGCTGGAATCACCCAAATGAACATAGAAACTCAAGAGTTACGTCCGAAACAACCCGGACTACTCTATATTGATCAAAACTAAAGCAGAATTGGCTTGCATGGCTCACTTTGAGTGAATTTCTGGGCCACTTAGAGGCATAATTTTAGGTACCTATTTGAGGAATGTTTGGGTCTCCTTGAAGTCTATTTTAACTAGCAACTTGAATCACTCCAAATCGGATAAGAAAATAAGCAGGGTGTGGCTAAAATCTGGCCCGAGTCGAAAGCGAGAAAAACGAGGACACTACATGTAACGGTTTCTTACCTATACCGGTACATGTGTTCGAATTTTGCAGGAAATGTGGGCTTTTCTGCACTTTTCCATATTTTTACCCAATTTCAACTCTATACTTATCCACACACCTCAAAACCACATCAAATTCATCTTATAATCTCCAATACACTCATTCATTTTTTCATTTACATATCCTTCTTCAAACTTCTTTCATGAATTCCTCCAAAATCATTCTAATATGGGTTATGACCCATACACAAACCAAGCACCAAGATTTGTTAGGGTTGTTCTAAACCTAACACTTCAGTTTCTGCCAGTTTCGCAGCTGAATCAGCAATAAAGGTTTCTACTTTTCTTGTTCCTATGGGATTTACCAACCTTAATTTCGAAATCTAAGTTTGAGATACAATTCTATCAAAACCTAGATTTAGAACAAGATTTTAACCATGTACCTTAAAATTCTGTGATCATACAAAATCCATACTGTAGTTTCCATACCTTTTTTAGCTTGCTGATCTCCTTCCCTTCATAACTTCCCTCTTTCCCTCTTTCTTAACCCAACTTCTCTCATATTCTCCTTTTCTTCTCCACCTGTTTTCCCTCTAAATGAGACCAATTTGGTCTTTAAATCCATGGATTTGATAAGGCCATGTTGGCCCTTAAATAAAACCCCATTTTGGGTTAAGTTTGCTGTTGGCACCCAAGCCCATGGCAGCTCATTCTGTTATAAATATAAAGCTTTCCCTTTATTTCATTTTGGCCTCAATCTCATCAATTCATATCTTTTAGGCCCCTTTTTGGACAAATTACAATTTTGTCCTTCGTTTTCAGTAACTTTAGGGTCTCTCGTTTCCATGTTTCGTATTTAACTCACGAAACATTCAAATTGACTTACAAAATACCCTTTAGGCGTAGCCAGCGACTGGGGTATGTTTTGAAGTGTTACATATTATAACATATGAAATTTGTATGAACCAATGTAAATGTAAATGTTGAACACTTCCATATATGGAGCTTGTTGTGTATATATATTTTGTAATCATTTCTGAATATATCTGAGTTAATTGTTTAACATTATATGAATGAACTAGCTTAAATGTTTATACTTGAAAAAAAAATGACCCTCGCCTTGTGCGGCATTTATGCCGAGGTTGGGGGCGTCACCCGGGTACAAAAGAAAGATCAAGTGGAAGTGATGACCTTGGAGGGGCGCACCCAGGGCTCGGACCGCACGTTTGATGATTTTTCTCGAATACTTATCTTGGTTTCTTTTAGCGTTTTGTGGAAGAGGTAAGAAATAGACCTTGGCTCCAGCTCTGTTCTTTAAGGGATATTCTGACCAAATTTGATGTTTTCTCAACCATTTGAGCAGGTTTTCATGCTCATCACGTGAGGCCGTTGCAGCCCCGGTTTGTTTGAGGCGATCCGGGTTTTAGAAAACAGCGGATTGTTTTTTGGTTGGTTCTCCCACTCATCAGAAACTGAGAATCAATCACCGTTCATTTTTGTTAGATTTGCGACTCCTTGAAAGGTTAGGATCCACGAGGGTATTCCCAACCGGCTCAGGCGGTTGGGAAACCGGATCATTGGTTCGCGAGTTCAGTTTTTAGAAGCCGGTTGGGTAGTGCGCTTTGTTTGTGTTGGTTCTTGGTCATTCGGTCGGTGCACTCCGTTTGTCTTGTTAGATTCCTGACTCTGTGAGAGAAAAGTTCTGACAGGTTGGGATCTTTTCTCAACAGTCTGGGCGGTTGGGAAGCCGAATGAGCCGGTTCATTGGGTTTTAGGTATTAGAATGACGGATTTAAGGTAGTTTGCTTTGTTTGTGTTGGTTCTTGGTCATTGGCGGTCGGAATTGCACTCCGTTTGTCTTGTTGGATTCTGAATCTGTGAGAAAAGTTCTGGCAAGTTGGAGATCATTTTCCTGCTCCAACCAGTCGCTGGAGCATAAGTTAGAGGAAACCGAACGGCCCGGTTCATTGGGTTAGGTTTCAGGAATGACGGAGTTTGGGTAGTTTGCTTTGTTTGTGTTGGTTCTTGGTCATTTGTAGTCAGAATTGCACTCCATTTGTCTTGTTAGATTCTTGACTCTGTGAAAAGTTCTGACAAAGTTTGAGATCTTTTTCTCAAAAGTCTGGGCGGTTGGGAAGCCGAGATGAACGATTTCATTGGGTTAGGTTTCGGAATGGCCGGTTGGGTAGTTTGCTTTTGTTTGTGTTGGTTCTTGGTCATTCGAGTTGGAATTGCACTCCATTTGTCTTCGGTAGATTCTAACTCTATGAGAAAAGTTCACGACAAGTTTGAGATCTTTTCTCCAGCACGGTCTAGGCTGGGTTGAGAAGCGAATGAGCCGGTTCATTGGGTTGCCCAGGTTTTTCGGAATGGCCGGTTTGGGTAGTTTGCTTTGTTTGTGTTGGTTCTTGGTCATTCGTGAGTCGAATTGCACTCCGTTTGTTTTGTTAGTTCTACGACTCTATGAGAAATTTTCTAACAAAGTTTCAAAAATTTTTCTCCAATGTTTTCCAGGACTTGGTGAGAACCGATTCAACGGTTGTGCAAGGCCGACTCATGGAGCAGCCTATTGCAGCATGTTTCGGTCAGAATCTATTATGGCGTTCTCTTGGTTGCCCAGGAACATGTAAGAGGCTAACTTTAGGGTCTGAGTTCAATTTAGAGTTTGAACAAAATGGGAGGTAGTGAGCAATGTGGGATTTGTAAGTATGGTTTTTTGGTTTATTGGGATTTTTAAGGGAATGTGTCTTCAAAGTAAGCGAAACCGCACCTGCTATTCTTCCTTTTCTTTTCGGTAGCTAGGATCAATATTTGGTTTTTAAATACGCATGATGTATGATGTACTGGCCCGCCTACCTATTCCTGCTATGCATTGCTAGGGACCTCGAGTACATGCTTAGGCGTTGGTATTTGTTTTCATATGCGTACATGGTGTTTGGATTTTGACATTTGTGATGCATTTGAGCCTTTTGACTGACCTCTTATGCAACGCTTGGCTAGGGACCACAGGTATGTGCTTTAATGTTGGGTAATGAATTTCACATGGATGCTTTGTGTTTGGGTGTGATGCATGCTTGCTATGTTTGTGTTATTAACCTTGATGTAGCTACAGTACACGCTATTTGCCCTTTGGTCAGTGTTTTGGCATGCTAGATACCAATTAGGGTCGGTCCGATCTAAGTTGTATGTTTAGCCCAAAGAGACTATCCGATCTGTGACCCATATGCTCCTGCAAGCCACCCACCCACATTGGGGTAGAGACCGAGTCTCGGCCTAGAGAGGTGCCACCTCATATGAGGCAATTTTCTTCTCTCTCCTTCCCCTTTCTGCACACAACAAAAAGGTAATAACAAACATGTTAATATCACCTTCTGAGAACCTGACCCCGACCGTAAATCGGTTTTCGCGACCGCTTTTCCATACTGGAGTCATCAGTTTTTGTTCTTACTTGTTTTCCCTTATAAAATAACAACAAAAGTGGGAGTGGCTTAATCTAAAGAAAACTCGGGTCTCTCTCAAGGACGGATTTTCTAAAATTCAAAAATCAACCCACATTTTCCTTCCATTTAAAAGCGAGTCGCGCTGGCCCGTGGATCGGGCAGGGTCCACACCCGAAACACAATGTTCTATTTCGGACAGTCCCAAAACCCTATGAACCCGGTCTTTGACCATCATACAATCACAAACAAATTCACACAATATATGAAATTCCAATTCGAAAACAGAACTAAACCCGTAGGCCACGACACGGCTCCTAAGTTTAAAATAACTGCAGAGTAGGAGGGAAATCTACTTTAGCACAATAATTCCGGTTCTTCTCGCTTCCGGTCCGCTCACCGCGCAACACTCTTCCTTTTCCTCTTTCTTTTCCTCTCTTCCCTCTCCTTTCTTTCTTTCTTTCCTCCCTTTCTCTTCTCCTTTCTCTCCCTCCCCTTTCTCTTTCCTTCCCTCCTCCTTCCTCCTTACTCAAGCCCCCCAAATTTAATCCAAATTGAGCTCCCACACAAACTCGAATCGGGAACCCCTATTTATAGGATTTAAAGGTCAGGGGATGATGACAAAGATGGCATGCCATGTGTCACATGGTAGGCCCTTCTGCCATGCAGTAATGTGACACATGGCTTGCCATGTGTCACCCATGTTTTGCCATGTGTTGCACCCACACATGGCTCGCCATGTGTCGCCCGACATTCGCCCTCGAAACACGGAATTCCGACCGGCCCTAACTAAACGAAATTCTACTGGGTAGCTAGATTTCGTAAGACGATTCCAACAGTGCAATCCGTTTTATCATCCGAGATCTAGAAAATTCCCAACTTTTCTCCGGACTATTCCGGTAAATTACCGTTTTGCCCCCTTTCTTTTTTTTTTTTTTGAAAAATTTAAATTTAAAATTTTCATGAGTTTTACAATCTCTTTCTACCATTTCAATATTTTATATTTCACAAGTGTAGTCACTTAAATTCTGAGAACCAGCAGATCAAGGTGGCATCTCGCCTCGCCTGGACAACAACCTCGCAAAATAAACACGAGGACTTGAGCAGGATCCGTCGCCTCCGACTCGTGCCACAAGAGGGTGAGCTCGAATCAACAAAATTTGTTTTCCTGTTCCTCCCATCGCCGTAGTCAAGCTACCGCAAGATAGAGGCTCAGCCTAACACGGGATGGGCTTTCATCCTACCTAATGATTATAGCATCATTTGAAAATGGTGAGGGTTTTGTTTGGATTTGATTGCTAAAAATGCTGGGTTGTATGTTCACCGACTAACTCAGAATGGTTTAAAGTGAAATGTGAAATGGTAACTTTGAAGGCTCGTCACTAGCTCGATAACATGGGGGTATTAAGGTGTCCCCGTTATTTCTCGCATTGGCAAATGACCTATAGTCAAAGCTAAACCGATCTTTGTTTAACTATAAAACCTAACCCTAGAACCACTCCTATTTGAGTCAAAACCAAGTACTAAGCATCTAAAGTCCCATTCGCTTTAAAACCCTAGCATTTAACCTCATTTCAATGGCTCAAATTAGATCTAAAAAGAATATCAAGCAGACGGAAGTATTACATGCACCGAACCCTAAAGCATGGCAAGTATCAATTCAAATAACAAATTGAATGGCATTAAACCCTAGTTTGAAGGTATGGGAACCATAAATGCAAGACTGGGATCATTTATAGCATGAGGACAA